>JBBPCS010000330.1:7959745-7991155 GCA_037974645.1 Hollardia meadi
GTGTGTGTGTGTGTGTGTGTGTGTGTGTGTGTGTGTGTGTGTGTGTGTGTGTGTGTGTGTGTGTGTTGGGGAGGGGGGGTAATTGGGCAAGACACACAGGCTGTCTTATCTTTCCTGAGAGGGCAGGGATGTAAAATTAAGGGAAAGATCAGAGAATCATTCTAATGACTGAAGCCAGTGACTTTGGGAGTCACAGGATGGGCTATCCACTTCCCTGAACTCTGCTGCCGAAGGAGGCAAGTACAACATACTTAATATGGCTCACCAACATGTCTGTGTTAGTCATGTCAGAGCAGATCGTCAATTAAGAGAAGGTTGAAATGTGGTAATGTAATAGAGTTGTAATTAATATATTTTTTTATGAACTGCCTACACGTTTTGTTGATTTTAAATGTCAGAGAAAATGACATGAAAAAATCTTTACATTTAAGAAGATGAAATGGCATTAGCATTTATGACATTTATGATATTCCAGAGCCCATTAGCAAAGACCTAGACTCAATGGATCTTCAGTCTGCCTGGACCAATCAGTGTTTACAATGAGCTGCTTTGATGTATGGTCTATACAATGAGATGGATTTATGGTAATTATGCCCAGCCTTAGCCTTACATGGGCTTGCAGCCTTTTCATGTTGGAGGCAAGGCTCACTTGAGTGGTGATGCTGCTTTACCTCGGTCTGCTTTGCATCCTGCTGAGAGATCGATCAGCTCGGGTTATCGGTCTCCGTGCTGCTGGCATGCTGGATTGCCTCCCTACTGAGAGAGAGTCTTAGGAGAGCCAAGAAAGGAGGCTTTGTAGCTGTAGGTGTGTTTAGAACAACAATAAAATGCTCTTTTACACTCATAGAAGCCTGGTCAAGAAAGGTTTTTATGATTATGACTGATCTGTCAGAAAAGGCTACTACTATGATAGTAGTTTTACTTGTAAGTGAGAGTAGTTTGATTTTGTTTCCCAGTTTCTTTGGATATGAAATGCCATTGAAGTCTCCTCTGGTTTTGTATTGGGTGAAATGTTAAAGGCAGTTCTCTCCTACTCTGAGCAATGTCAAAACAGATATTATGCGAACTGATTACACAATATCCTATTTCATTGTTCTGAGCGCTCACCTTGCTCCACTGTGTGCGTGTGTGTTCACATGACTGTGAATGCACGCCATCCGCCTCCACTACTTAGCACTGTTCCAGTGTTAACGTGTTCTCTGAGCACCCCTCGCAGCAACACACACACACACATAGAGCTGCAGGGCTCTCCATGAAGCTCCACATTATATAAGAAATCAGCCCAATCTTTCTCTTCCACACTCTGTAAAGCTTAGAAAGCATTTCACTACCATGGGACAGGTACGTGTGTCTTTTAATCATTGACCGTTCCTTCTTTGTGGGGTAGAAAACTGTGCTGCAAGGCCACCTGCCTTTTTCTCACCCCCTCCCTCATTTTCTTCCTATACTTTTGTCCATCTCAGAGCCTGAGCCAGGACCAATCGGCGGACCGATCAGCAGCGGAGGACAGGTGAGTAATTCACTGTCAAGTGTTTGCTCCGGAAACCTTTTGGCCTCACAGGGTTTTAACCCTGCTTCACTTTCCAACAGCAGCAATGTCCTAAAGATTTTTGTGATTTCTGCAAAGGGAGAACTGTTTTCTCTGCATCTCTTATAGCCAATTATGGGGGGGGGGGGTGTTTTGTTTTTGTGACAGTGACACTTAGGTTTAGATTTGTTTTTTGCAAATGCTGTAGTTTTCTGTAAAGGTGCATTGTATGTGTTCCAGCACGTGTCTGCTACCTGTGTTGGTTGAAGAGGAGGAGAGTGTGCAGGACAGTACAGCTGAGGTTTCAACAGTAACCGCCAGCATGGAAGGTAGGACAGAAAAAGCTCAGATTTGTGTGCACGAAGGAGAGAAAGAGAGAACCTGATATTTCTAAGTAGACTGTTTACTCCTTCTTACATCTGAGTGTAACTTTGACCACCCACACATTAACTCTTCCTTCCAGGGACAGAGCAGCTCACTGGCAGCAGAGCCACCACCCTTTCTGACAGCAGCTCTCCTCAGTCAGCACCGTCCTTCACACATGCCAGCCAATCAGGGAGCGGCATGGGCAGCATGACCTCTGGCCCCAGCCATTCGGAGGATAGTGCAGCCAAAAAGGACTCCCTCCCCCTATGTGGCAAAAATAAGAGGGAACTGGTAAGACCTGCTCTACTCCCACATTTTTCTAAACTGAATGTTTGATTAGTATTTCCACATATTAATGATGATGAAGTGCAAGTATGATTTGCTTGACTACTGTTAGAGTTGAACACTGCTTTTGTGTAGTTTGTACTAGGACTGCATGATATTAGAAAAAACTGAAATGCCTTTTTTTACTGCGATATATTGGGATGTAAAAACATACAGGAAATTTCATCACATGCAGGCAGTGTTATTCATGTACAAATAAACAGTTAATCACAATCTTCATAATGTTGGATACTATAAAAAGTTTATCCTCTTCTAACAAAACAAACCCCCTCTACTACCATAGTTTGGAGAGAACAGGTGGAGAGGTATTTAGGAAAAACAACATGTTTCTTTACAACTTTACAAATAGACTTGCATGCCAGAGTTGTGTTATCTACATGTAATTTACCAGTTCTAACAATATTAAAATGTATGCTTAATCTACTTAGTGGAAGATACACAGACTTCAAAGAGAAACAGGCTTTTCTTGGAGATTAGTCATGGGAAACTGAGTTTTCCTTTCGTAACAAGCAACAAAAAGTTTGTAGCTTGATGTGTTTGAGTTCATTTACCTTACTTACAGTTGCGTGTCCTGCAAGGTGACTATTGCACAGATGTCGATGCTGTAACGATGTATTGTGCAGCCCTAGTTCGTACTATTTTAGCAGTTTTTATTTTTATATAAGCTGCCTGTCAAAACTTATGAACTTAAACAGCTTATTTAATTTGTAGATAAAACACTGATTATGATGTTTGCAGCAGGTGGGGGGGGGGGTTGGGCAGGACACAGGGGCTGTCTTATCTTTCCTGAGAGAGAGGAGGGTTGTGTGTATGAAAGAGAGAGAGGAAGGGACAGTGCCTAGTTTTATTTAGCTCGGATCAGATTCAGATTCAGAATCAAGGGCCAGCTACACTGTCATCTACATTGAATCTTGACATTTCACCTATATTATGCGAAGACTTCTGATGGGGAAGGGCGAGTAGGGACAGAGCAAGTAAAGGGAACAATATGGATGTGTAAGGGCAACATGAACATGGAGGGATCAGAGTTAAAAGTAGAGCAGGATGGGGAGAGGGAGCAGAGACGGGGAGTAATGTTTGTCTGGATCCTGCAGGAGCTGTCACGCACCATGGAGGCCATTGAGGAGCACAAGGTTCAGGAGGACCAATGTGAGAGCAGCATGGCCACTGAGAGGGAATGTATGTTATGATATTACTGTATATCTATTTACTGCCTGTTTTTAACACAAAATGTAATTCCATTTTGAAGTGAATGCTAATATATTTCCTCTTTGAAAATCTAAATGGTAATTGCACTATTTGGTCAGATATTTGTCATGCTATGATGCACCTACATGTCATTTTCATTTCTAGCGGAGACGTCCCTGATCTCTGACACCAGTGACACCTTCAAAGACAGGAACAGGTAAGACAGCAAGTGATCATAGTAACACAACTTAACATTTAATCATCCACGTGTACATGTAATAAGACGTGTCACAGAGTCCTAATTGTTTACTCTTTATCTGCAGCCTTTCACCTAGTGACAAGGAGATTGAGGTATGTATACCATTAGATCTTTGAGCTGCATTCTATAATTAGTAATGCAAGTAATTGTTTTAAGGGAAGGTTTTTGATCCTTTTGTAGTATAAACAGAATATTTTGGGATTGTGTGTTTGAAAGTAAATTTTAGGTGTGTTTCATCTGCTTCTTTGTAACATGTCTTCAGTAGTCTGAATGTAGCTCTCATTTTTAATACAAAGTGGGTCATTCTTTTCTTCCACAGCCTTTTATCTCAGGTTAATTATGTATCCAGCATAAATATGTATCAGACATACAAAGTTAGTTAACATGTTAGTAAATTTGCACTACTCTTTGAAACCCATAGAATACCCACAGCCATACCCATAGAAAGATAATGTATCACTTTGTTAATGCAAACTGATGAGAGTAACTTGAAATGTAAGGTTTTTCTACCAGGAAGTGCAGAAAGTTATCTGCCAGCACAACAAATGCTGCCTTTGATAGGTGAAAACTCAGGAAATGTTAGAAATAGTCATCTTGTCTCTAACTGGCAGAATATAATGCCACATTTAGTATGTGTCAGGCGATGAGTGCCAAAACCTTACAGTCAAGAATCTTTTTATGTTTACAGGCAGAGTTCCAGCGTCTGGCATTGGGCTTCAAGTGTGACATGTTCACCCTGGAGAAGAGACTCAGGCTGGAGGAACGGTCCCGCAATCTGGCTGAGGAGAACGTCCGCAGGGAGGTGTCCAGCTGCCAGGGCTTACTACAGGTTTGTCTGCAAATGTGTGGAAGCTTTCTGTGGACGGAACACTGCTGCACTAAAGGGACACTTCACCCCAACATCAATAATACATATTTTTCCTCTTTCCTGTAGTGCTATTTATCAATCTAAATTGTGTTGGTGTGAGTTGCCGACCTTTGGAGATATCGGCTGTAGAGTTGTCTGCCTTCTCTCAAATATAATGAAACTAGATGGCACTTAGCTTGTGGTGCTCAAAGCACCATACAAATACATTTCATCAGCAATGTCTCTTTTCAGAAATCATGACCCAGTTATTCAAGATAATCCACAGACCTTGTTGTGAGCTGTTTCATGTAGGAATCATTTTCTTTCTACTTAAATGCACTGTATCACAGCGTGGAAGGAACGTTCTTCTACTCATGGACTCTTGGGTGCCTAGACTGCCCAACTTGAAACTGTGCTGATTGTTTAGATCTTCTGTGCTGCTGGGGTGAACATGTGTGTGACATCCATAACATCAACATCCATATTTGAAGAAGTGTAGTCTGCCACAAGCTCATTGATTGTGCTGATATTGAGCTTAGTCTGGACAAACATGGATGGAAACTGCAATTTGACTGGTGCGTGGAGGCATACAACCGCGGTAATTCTACATTTATAATACTATAATTTGTCCTGCTCACCTTTCCAATTTTTGGCACAATGCTAGATAGGGCTGCAACTAACGATTAATTTTATAAATTAGTTAAAGGGTATAAGTAGGTATTAGTCCATTAAATGCCAAATAAAATGTGGAGAATGCTCATCACAATTTCCCAAAGTGACATCTTCATATTGCTTCTTTTGTCAGTCCAAAACCCAAAGACTCTTCATTTACCAACATAAATGACAAAGAAAAACAGCAAATCCTTACATTTAAGAAGCTGGAACCAGCAAATGTTTGACATTTTTGCTTGAAAAATGACTGAAAGGATGGGAAATCTTCCGTAAAATGATGACTCCTGTCAGTTACTCATTAATTTTTTCTCTTGGTCCTTTTCTTTCTTTGTCCTTCTCTCTTCTGCTCTGTTCTCCCAGGCTCTGATTCCTCTGTGTGAGGACGACAACCAGTCCATGGAGATCATCCAGAGGCTCCAGAAGAACCTGGATATCCTCATCCAGTCCATGACCAGGGTGTCCAGTCGCTCTGAGATGTTAGGAGCTATTCACCAGGTGGGATAATATTTGTATGAACATATTTTGTGGTGTGATGAACTGAGCTCAATTTTATTCCTGTGCCTACAAAACAAATTGTGCTGTCTTGTCACTGATGATTTTAATGGAGCCTTGTGTATGTGAATGTCAGGAGAGTCGTATTGGTAAGGCGGTGGAGGTGATGATCCAGCATGTGGAGAACCTGAGGAGGATGTACACCAAGGAGCATGCCGAGCTGCTGGAGTTGAGAGAGACACTTATGCAGAACGAAAGGTCGTTTGGGTCACACACGGAAAGAGGTAGGGCATGTGGAAACACATGCATTACATCCTACCAAGATTCAATTCATTTGTAGACTGATGTTACCAGCTACTTTTTTGTTCTGACATTCAATATCCTAAGTTTACAGTGGCTATGCTAATAGCTGCAGAGTATTCAGTATTTTGTTCTAGAAACTGACTAATGAAATGTTGTGGCAATGGCAGGAAAACTCTTAAGATACATTAGGCATTAGAATAAAAAATTGATACATATTTAGTGTTGAACCTGCATATAAAACTGGCTTAATATAATGACAAACCGATATCATCTAACTGTAGTGTGTGTGTGTGTGTGTGTGTGTGTGTGTGTGTGTGTGTGTGTGTACACACACTTGTGGAACTATGTGTGCTTAGTGATCATGCATACAAACCGCATACACAAACAAGGTAACTAACTGTTTTTCGTTTCAGATGATTTCCGTAGCAAGAAGCAGCAGACATCACAGTACTACAAGGTCAGCTGCAGCTGGGTCTCATCATTCTGCCTCACTCACAATTGATGTTGGCTTGATATGTCAGTAATGTTAATGTGTAACTATTTTATTTTACTTTTTTTTTTTTTAACCTGACAGTCATCAGCCCGGCGGGTCAGCATAGCAGCGATCCCTCGCTCTAGTGGAGGCAACATGCACTTTGACATGGTGAGGACATCATGTTGGTTTTTAGTCAGCGAGTGAGCTATGTTTTTGTCAGTTTTTTTTTTGATGCATTTTCCATTTACTTAGGACTGCTTTCAATGCCAACTACAAGTACATGCATTGCAGGTCAAAACATGAAAATTAGCACATGGTTAAACTATAAATTTAGTGTCATACCACAGTGAGCCTAAATGTGTGTAAAATGTAGGATTTAGGGCTGGTAGGACTGCACTGGATAGTTAATGCATCCAGACAAGCAGAGACTTTGGTCAGAGTTCAGTGCGACAGGAAATTAATCCAGGTTTAAAATGTTGTTATGCTTTACGTTGTACCAAGGAGCATTTATGGTTTACATGACTCAAATAGTTGTTGTTTTTTCCACCACAGTCCAAAACACAAGACTGCTCAGAGGCTGAAACAGAGAGACTGACTAGGCGATCCCCATGGTATGTTTGTATGCATGTTAATGTGTGTTTAAATTCATCTGGATTGTAAATATTTCAAATCAAGTTTAACAAGATTTAGACTGTGAAGGGGAGAGTGTTTAATTTAGAAGTAAGAGGCATGTTTAAAACGACATTGTTTCTGATGTGTGGGAAGGTATTGGCTGTGGCTGTCTTTCTCAAGCCACAGAAGGTTGCTGTACCATGACATGAGGGTTTTTGTTGTTGCTGTTATGCCCTTATGTGATCACGGTGGTTTCCAGGAATGTGGCAGGGAAGAACACGGCGCGCCCCCCGCTAAAACGCTTTGTTAGCTCTGCGGCCTGGGTTGACACTGAAGAGCCCTCTCTCATGATGAAGGGGTAAGACCTGCCAAGAAGGGTACCACGCTGGCTGTGTCTAACAAGTCTTTCACAGTGGACCCAGATGCATAAAGATGGCTGCTCTCTGCTGTGATGGCATTACTGTGGGTTAATCGGGTTTACATTTTTCCAAGTCAATCTACAGGGAATGTTGTATGTAAATAATTTTTCAGACTTCGCAGTTTGAAACAGAGGTCAACAGTCAACTTTTGTCCTTCGCAACAATTAAGTAGAAAGGGACAACTTTTAGCCCACTAGTATTTCCAAGTGGTATCATCATTGGTGCCGCGGTCGCAAAGACAGCGTCAGCAACATGGCTAGCAGCCAGGCAAATGTCCCAAGCAAAAGCAACCGTAAGAATTCCAAATGGACATAGAAACTCTCAGTGCTATGATAAACACCCTTTTGCATTTATACGTAGGCAGGCCTTGTTACTTACTGATCTAGTACAAAGAATTTTGGTTTTAAACCTTCTCAAGTCCCAGTGGTAAAGGGAAACGCATATCCACAGGGGAACAGATTTCAACACTCACACCGGAGAGTGTTTCATCAAGTGAATGCCCCTCTGTTCGCTTTTTTTATTTTTTAAATCTACATTTCTATCACTCTCCTTCGCCTTCTCCATCAGCAGGGTATCATAGTTATTCCATTTGTTACACTTTTACCTGGGGATAGTGACAGAGGAGAAAAATGCCTCGTCCTGTTGTGGTTCCACAATGGCTGACTTGCTTTCTTTTGTGCCGTAAATTGACCGTCCTTTTTCCACAAAAAAGATTAAATTCGGTGGCAGCAGGAACGGCATAATGAAAGCAAGGCTTACAGGGAACCAATCGAAATGCGGGTGGTGTCATTTTTCTTTAGCCATTACACTATGTAATATGTATTTATGTCATAATGATAAGATAAAGCAAAAAAGTTGTCTGTTGCCCATTTGTTTTCCCTATGAAAAAAATGCATGTTGCAGCAAAGTTATTAGTTTCTTCCCAGGAGTGTCAGATGATTTACAGAAAGCAGAGTATAACATAATGTGGTACTAATATGAAAAAAATTGAGTGCAATGAACAAACCTGAAACTGAAGAAAAAAAGCATGTTAAATTGCTAACATCTGTACCCGCATTGACCAACTGTGTGGACATTAGCAGGAATAATGAAAAGGAAAGATTAGACTGCTGGAACAAACTCAAAACATGTTATTCTTTCAAGACTGGGAAAAGTCAGTGATGCTCATAAACTGCAAAGCAGCCATCTTTCAGGTTGTGTTTTTTAAGTTAACATCCTTTGATGACATAAGCACATTTTTCTCATGTAAAATGTAAAGTTAGAGTGTGGACTATTGTTTTTATTGGCATCATATAGCTTTTAAATGTTTGGAAGACATTGAAGCTAAGATTATACACATTAAGCACTTTTAATGTTCTCCAAATATCTGAAAGATTGTGAAATTGCTTTGTTGGTTCATTATATATAATTGCTGCGGCTGCATTGTTATAGTGCAGGAAATTATTTCAATCCTGTTTTTATCAAAGATCTCTAAAGTATTTATCTCTGTGTACAGCAGGTGTATGTTAATCTGTGTTGGCTGCATATGCATGAAATGTGCATGTTTGCATGTGAACATACAGAATCTGTGCTTGTGCAGCCATTCTTGTATCTGAAAGTGCAACTGAACAGTGTGTTTGTGAATGCCTGACCCACGCGTGCCAACAGGACCGCCTACGACAACACCGACTGCCAGTCGGAGGACGAGCAGAAGGAGAAGCTGGTAGCAGAGAGGAGGAGGTCCAGTCTCAGTGAGCTGGGCAACAAACTCACCTCCCTCATTCTGCCCCTCAAGACGTTAGTCCAACAAAAACCCCATCACTAGTCTACTGCAGCACCACTTTCTGCCAGCAAAGCTAAGAGGCTAGCTGCGTAGTGGAAGAGTTCATCATTTAGTGTACTGAGGTTCCACTAGCTGCAAGCTGTTTTCTGGTATCGGATGTCATCAGTTTTTCTTCTTCTGTGGCATTCTTGCACTGCACTTCAGAGATCAAACTGCCATAAAAGTGTCACATATTAGGACATGTTGACATCAGTGACAGATTTGAATTCTCTGGCAAACCTGCTCTTTGTAAGTGGTGTCCCTTAGCTTTTCAGCCATTGTGACTATCACTGCTCATGCCGACTACCCTGTTGTGTTTATTTTAACATTACTGTTGTTTTTGCTGGATTCTTCACTTTTAGTGCTCCAGAGCATTTAAGACAAATTAATGACAAAATAAAGGAGAAGAAATTAAAGACAAAATAACTTTAAGGTTGTGTGAGTATATGGAACCTCCTAAGTGATGAAACTCTTTCATTATATGGGTCTGTGCTGGACTAGCTGCTTCTTTGCTCCAGGGGCTCCGCAGCTTGTAATCATGTGAACAGAGTATTTTTACTGAAAGGGCCATAATTGAATCATTTCCTTCAGCTGTTAACTTGAGAACAGTGTGTGTCGGTGTGACAAGTGATTAATGCTTTGTGTTTCATGCATGGATCTCAAGTTCTGACAATGTGCAGCTAACAATGTATCAATGTAACAACTGTCCTTTCCTCTTTTCCTTACTCCCTCCACCGTGCTCAGGAGTCAGGATGAGCTGTTTGTAATGCTGTAAGTGTGTAGGGAGGAGAGTCCAAAGTGCTTCTGGATTCTATCTCTGTCCAAAAAGAACAATTATTGCATGCACAATGCCTGAATTTGTCATGTGGGAGTGCCAATCAAATACTACTTAAATGCTGTGTCTAATGATTGTAAAGTGATTTGAAGCAGCACTCCTACTGCTGACAGATTCCATGCTGCCTTTGCTTTACCAGTCAATGCTCAAATCCACCTCCATGCCAACTGCTATTAACTGTGCTGCCGACAGCCTTTTCATTATGCTGATGAAGAGGATGTAAATGGTTTGCATCTTTGACAGTTTGCGACAGGTGGTAGAATGGGATTCATTGAAGCTGAAATTGCACAAAGCTGCAGCTAAATCACTGCCTGCCATCCATTGCATTAGTTACCACAAATGACCACAATGTTTACTAAAGTGTCCTTCCCTACGTGTCATTTTTGGTAACTTATTCAATCTCTCGCTTCATCTTGGACCATTTTTATTGCTTCCGTTTTCATCTCTTTCACTTAATCTTCTATCCAACCTGTGGTAATATTTTATTTCTTTTTGTTGCCTTCCTCTAGTCCGAGCTCTTCCTCCAGTCCTATGTCTACAGACCCGGGAATGGCCCAGTCTCTGTCCCACAGCCTGACCTCTTCCCGGGCAGCAGCAGCAGCAGTAGCCAGAGGTGGTAGGGGGCTCTGGCTTTGGTTAGCGATTGTGGTGGTGCTAGCAGGTACACCCAGTTTGTCTGTAGTTCTGATTTTAAGATCATTCTTTTCGATCTTAGAGATGAGATAATTTACTACTTGGATTTGACAGTAGAAATAAATGACCCACTCTATAGTAATTAAAGCCTATACAAAAAGGCATTTTCACATTTAAATATGGAGAATCTCCATATGCCTTGCTTACAATGCAGAAATTCACTGTTTAAAACATTTCAATTTACTCTTTGTTTGGGTAAACAAATTCTAAATCATTTGTAGATTTTAAACTTTGATAAATCTCTAGTCTATAGACATTTTCCAAATACAGATAAATATTCTTGGTTCCCTTGCAGGTCTCTTGGCACTGCTGGCCAGCCTGGTGATGCAGCCAGTGGTAGATGCAGCCCCTGTGGGGACAGGGGACTCCTGGATGACCATCCAGCAGCTGCTGTGGCCCTATGCAGGGCTCCGGCACAACGGACAGCCCCCTGTCTAGCCCCTGAGACCCGGGGTGGATGGTGTTACTGCCCATCAGCCCTCTGCAGAAATGATCTGTGCACTGGGGTGGTGGTGAAGGAAAGTACAGTTTACCACTCCTGAGCGGAGGCTGTTGGGATGTTTTACTGGTGCCTGAAGATTCCTAAAACAAGACTTGCATTGATGGCACGGGCCAGGCCTCAGGAGATGGCTAACCCTATGGAGGAATTTATGCATCACATCACATTTGCTAAATTAGTTATTCTGTGTGTGTATGTGTGTGTTTTTAAAAGAAGCAGTTACAGGTGGTTTATGATGGGATGCTCAACATCCTTAACACATTATGTTGGAGTTTTCCTAACGGTGCTGCTGCCGACTGTCTATCCAGAACCCAACACGATCTGTGAAATCAGGCATCAGAGCTGGCATAACGTTGACCAAGCATGTCACAGCTTCATAAAAATGATAGCACTCTTTCACAAACCATGCAGTGGGCCGCTGTGCAGTTTTCCATTGACGAACATCATGGACGATGGATCCAATTGTGCCACATGGCTTTTTAAACACATTTCATGCACTTGAGGACATAGGACTTTCAGCCTTTTACTCATGGGTTGCAGAGGACATTTTATAATTTTTAAAGTCTATAAACACTGGTAATAAATCTTTCATTTTAAGTGTTTTAAATTTTTGAAATCTATATTTATGAGTTTGTTAGTTTTGAGTGGGGAGATGTGAATATCTGTTTATTTTTGTTAAGTTATGATTCTACATTGTTACAGTCTTAACACCAAAGGGTTTTTTATTTTTCTCTTAAGTTCTTGCTGTGGTGGTCACCGTTTTCAACTCATACACTTTTGTATGTTCCAAAGAAGATGCGTGAAACTTTGCACAAATAAAGTAGCTAATTCTACAGGAGAAGTAGATGTGTCTTTTTGTGTGCATTCAAATGCACATTTCAAATTTGGCGGTTAAAATGTTTTTAATTAATTCATTGGTGAATTTCACACGGGTTATGAATACATCAGGGGTCTGGTGGCACAGAGCAGGCTCTGTACTATGTCGATGAACAGATAATTAGATTCTCTGGTCCTAGCTATGCCATCAGTGCTCATGTTGTCCTGGAGCATGTGGATGAAGGTGGAGTGAAACTCACTGCCAGGATAGTGGTCTGGAGCAAACTCCTCACTCCTCTCAATCATTTCTAGCCTCTGACTCCTCTGAGCACCCAGCAGGTAAAGACTCCACGAGCCCTTAGGCACAGGGGCGGGGCCATGGTGCTCACACACCTGGCAGAGGAAAGGGAAGATGTACACAGGAGAAAAAAAAAAGAATTTCAAAGTAAATTTGGTGTTTTGGATTTTGTATTTTCTCTTATTCTGCTGCAGTGTTCATCTCTGGTCTGTCCACTTAACCATGGCCTCACTATCTTCTACAGAGAACCAGGTGTTCCCTGTTTGAGAGACACTTTTTTTACATAGTGTGCACTTCACAAATTCCCTCTTCCCCATTCTAAAATGATTATATCTCTCTGCCCTGCAGTTCCTGTGGGTGTGTAAATTTCAAATTGTTTTTTGTAAAAGCCACCCAGGTGGTGCAGTAAACTTCCACTGTGGTGCTGTATCTATGTGTGAATGAGAATACCTGCATGACCAGATGCTCAGCACCACATCTGGCATTCCACTTGCTCCATGAGAAAGCGCAAGCAGAGGCAAAGAGGGCCATCTGTTCGTAGGCGGCATGTTCTGTGAGTGGGTCCTGCAGAACAAAACAGCACATGTATAACACTGGAAAATGGCTGGAGTGTCTGCAGTTACTCATTCTGTAGAGTGGTCCCTTTCAGCTTTACTTCATCTATGATGAGTAGGTTTTTCACAAGTATGTAATGTGGCTGGTCCAAATAGAATTATGTCCATCTACTTCACAGTGGTGATGGTTTAAGCTAGACAGGTTTTCCTTTGTTCCCAACATCTCTGGATCATTGTACCCATTTAGCGTGACTCCAGAGATTGCAGTGCCTATAGGTCTGTCCATCACTTTGGTCCAAACTGAAATACTTTCAACAACTTTTATTGAATTCATGAAATTCAGGGTGATCCTCTAGTGATTTTCCTCTAGTGCCTCCATGAGGTGGTTTTGAATGAAATTCCAATAACTACTGGAAGGAGACTTTCACCTCTCGGTATGAATTTTATTAACTTTGGTGATCCTTACCATTTCATCTAGCACTATCATCAGGCCAGAATTTTAATTGGTCCAATACATTGGACACATAATGGAAGCGAATAAGAGGCGAATGTTAATTTAATTTGAATGTTGTGCCAATGTTAATTTAGTGTATGTGCGACCGTGCCCTTAGTCATGTTTCTTTGTGCACAGCCATGAAAACAACTGCTCCAAATGCTGTGTAATAGAAGTTGGAAGCACTGTGACGACAGTGTTTCGCCATCTAAACAATGTACCATTTAAATTACCGATGCTTGGATGGAAGTGGATAATGTCATCTCCCTCTCTTACACTGTTATGTGGATTCATGCCAGACACTAAGCTTGCAACACTTTGTGCATTCAGCACAACATGGACATAATCAAATAAAGCCAATCATGGCTCGAATCTAGTATCTTGGTGTTCTCTTCTAAAAGCCAACGAGTAACGATGCAGACCTTGCCGCAGGTGCTGACATATTTGTCCGTGTACTCATTCACGAAGATGTTGATCCCAGCATTGATCATCGCTCTCTGCAGGGCGGGGCCACTCATCCACTTCCCTATGAGGTGAGAGAGACCTCTCTCTTGCTCTGACTGCAACATGCACTGATTACCCTGTTCATCAAAAAGGAACAAACACAAATTCTAATCATCCTGACTGATTCTTCTGTTATGCGTGTACGGTACTCTCAGTCTCTTACCTGGATCTTGATACTGAGGTCGACGAGTGCCCCATTGACAGTGAAAAGAGCCGAGTCTTGGCCCAATGGCCTGAGCTCCCAGCTCTGGAAGGGAAGGTTGGTATAGGTTTCCTGCATCAGCACAAACGGCTGGAAGGAGTCCATCTTGAAGGAGATCTTGGCCTCTTCCTTCTCATAAGAAACATCAGTGATACCGTCCATCCTCCACTGCTTCCCTGGATAAAAAAACAATTTCAATGTCTGACTTTTTGGTGCCTTTTTCAAATGAGTCTACTTTTTGGTTCCTTTCCATACTGGAGAAGGTATTATATAATGTGTTGCTGTCTGCTCTACCTGCAACATCCCAGCGAGCCACTTGGGGAGTTTCTAGGAAGACGACAGAGTCGGGCAGTGTCACAGACACACCAACAGGAGGGCTGGTAAGCTCTTCTTTGTCTTCTAAGTTAGACTCTTCAATAGGGTAGGGGAACACCTGCAGCCCTTTGTCCAACAGCTGGAAAAACATGAATTCAAAGGGTGCTGGGTGAGATCAACTTTAGCTGCTGGGCCTGGTGTTTAGCAGCAAACACTGAAACCCTTTTTTATTTACCTCTCTGATTTCCCAGCCATTGGCCTGGTGGGCTTGTGGCGGGAGGTGAAACACGTCATAGTAAAGGACCCCACCCAGAGGTGTGTACTGCATTAAATCCACCACCTGGACACCGTGGTGCATCGTTGTCAGCGACACTGATGGAGACGTTAAGTCCCCCTCAGCTGACGAGAGAAAAATTAGCTGGTTTTTTTTCAAGATTTTTCTTGTCTTTCTGAACTTCATTTACTCTCATTTATACAACTATTTTTTGATCTAGACAGATCTTAATCTACACTAGAAAAAATTTGTAACTAAGATTTAGTTTTTTATGGTGTAATCCATGTCAGTCGGAGTGTCACACTGGGCATCTTACCACCGAGTGTCTCCATCTGTGTCTGCACCTGGCTCCCTCGTCCCTCTGCAAGCTGGGCACTGCTTCTCCTTGACTGTAGACTGGCCGCACTCTGTGAGACACACTTACAATCAGAATGAAAACCTCACAATGAATTTAGTAACCCAGACCAGAAAGTCTTTCATCTTACCTTCTGCCATTCAGACCCTTGGATGGACTGCTCCTCCTCATCCTCCCTCTGCTGCTGTGTCTCATTTTCTTCCTTCTCCTCCCCCTCTCCTTTGGTCTCCCCCTGCTCGGGTACGTCCACGTCTGCTGGAACCTCTGTACCGCCCGCAAGAGACCTGGGACCAAACAGATGAGGAAAGTCAAGAACACAGCGCAAAGAGGACATGATTAGTATTGGCAGCATTATTACTACTGTAAAAGTATTCGTAGCATTAGCATCAGGTAAATACCTGTGGCTGGGTGTGTGTATTCTCAGGTGAGCCATCCTGGCCAGCAAAGACAGGTGGTCATAACGTGTGTGGAGGATCCGTACTGCGATATCACTCACGGCCAGCTGTTTGGGAAGCTCAAAGCCCAGGCCCACCTCTTCAAAGTTGAAACCTTTAAACCTGAATGGAGCAGTGAGAAATGAAGAGAAATGCTAGATGCTTTCAGTTCCTGCTGACTGTGAATGTTCCAATTATAGTGTTGTGACTGGTGAGGGCCACCTGGCACAAGAGATTGACAAAAATCACAGATGCTCTTGTTCTAATCTTCTGATGGAACATTTGAATATTCAGTGCAAAGTGTTGCTTCATATGTTCTACATTTATACTGTTATCGCTTTTCATACCACTTTTCAAATGTACTGTATTAACCAATTCTAAATCACAGCTGCAAACCTCACTCTGTCTTTTATTTATTGTTACATTAAACCCATATAATCTTATCTGTCACGTTTTATCCCACAAACCTTGGATTCTTCTTGAGGTTGGCCCAGAGACACAGTGTGACGTTTTCATCTTTGACCACAGTCTGCATGTTGCCTGTCTCTGTGTCGATGTTCGCACTGGCCCTCTGTGAGCAGGGAGAAACACAGCACGAAAAAAACAGGAATGCTCCCAAAAAGCCACGGTGTCTTGGACCTTGCGAAAATACTAACAAGCAACGCGTTCATATAGTTACAAGGTGTTTCGTGATGTGTAAGCACAAGTACCACTATGATTCTTGTACCTTGAGGATCTCCTCGGTGGTGAGGAGGTGTTTAGAGTGGATCAGCTCCTGCAAATTTATGAGGGCCTCCTGGTACTTCTGGCCCTCTTGTGGATGTGTAACGTCTCTGAGCAGAACTTCCAGCTCCTCAATCAGCTATAAGGGACATTTATTTTGTCACAGACTTTGTAACACTTCTGATCCCCCACTTTTAAAGGAATCATTTTTAATGCAATGACTATATTGGAGTTTTCTTAAATGGGCATGTGACACAATGGCGATGATATTACATGCATTATTATTTTGATAACATGCTTAGATTGATAGGCCATCTGTGTAAAAAAAAAAAAAAGTGCATATTGTCAGGACTGTACAGCACTTTGGATAAAAGTGGGGAGTTGAAGTACTATATCAAAATATATGACTACTAATTCACACTCACATGTCGCGAATAAAGTATGCATCTTCTTTTTCTCTCATCTGTATTGTGCTAGTGGGACTATCATAAGATCTTCATTATCAAGTAATTAGCCCAAACTAATACCCTCAAGTTACTTACTAAGTTGAATAAACAGCTGAAAACTCATTCAATTAATATGTTTACAAAATGGAATTAATTAAAGCAAGCAATTTTCTCTTGGGAAGCTGTACCCAGGAAACACTTGGTGTCTATATCTGATAACTTAATTCAACTGGAGTTGATTTACTCTTCACTGATCTATCAACCAAATGCAAGACGCACATTAAATACACACCTGTAGAGCGAGGTTACATTGTTTGAGCACAAGTGTGATGTCGACCTCTGGATCATCTCTCCATAAGCTGATATATGTGTTAATATCCTGCTGTGCTGCTGGGTCTGGGGTACCATCGCAACGCATGTATCTCTCCCACTGAACACAGACACAAACATCAGCCAGAGTGTGACTTTTTTTGCATCGAGTACATTATTTTGTAGTTATTCGGTCTGAATAGGGATAAAATAGGGATAAAAAGATAATATGTTTGTATCAACATTAGTATTGTTTTTCCATGCTGGAGTATGGATCAAAAAAGAATTGCATTAAAATCCTTACTGCACTGTTTGCTTATGAAAAAAACGATAATTAGTGAAAAAAATAAAAATGTGTTTCTCCCTCTCTAAATAACTCAAACAGGGACACCCACCTTGTGCATCTCCACAGCATCACTTTTCCATTTGGTTACTGCAGTGTGATTCTTCTCCAGTAGGTGGCGGAGTTCGTTCAGCTCATCCTCTCTGCGCTCTCGGTCCTGTCAGCAGGAAGACACCCATCACGAACAGTGTGTGCCCATATTCAAGTGGACATCCACTGTGTACTTAACATAAAAGAGGTGTCTGTTTTTAGTGTTTGCAGCTCTGGTCTTCAGTCAGAGTTTGCTAAACTGAATTTATCTTCACAAGGGAAAAGAATCATCAGCCAACGCACACTCCATAGCTTAATTTATATCACAGTTATGGTATAATATTCCATAGAGACATCTTACCTTTAACTCAAGCCTCTCCAGCTCCTTTTCCTTCCTCTCTCTCTTCAATCTTTCCTGCTCCTCTTTCTCCGCTTGCTGCCGTGCTTCCTCTGTAAAGCAAAAGCACATGTGATGTGTACATGCAGTATACTCAAGACATAACCACTGCAGGAATCTCTTTAATTCCTAAACGGTGATTTATAGAAGTTGAACACAGACTCAAACAGAATCTGCAGAGTTTAATGCCTCGTGTCAATGCTTCCAACATGTACCTAATTTTGCCCCAGTTTAGATTAATGGAGACAGATATATGGATTACCTTCCTCTCGCAGCCTCCTCTCCTCCTTCTCTTGCTGCAGCTTCGCCTTCTGAGCCTTGCTCAGCTTACGTCCCTTTTTGGTTGACTTGAAACCAGCAAAGCATTACACATCAGTGTACAACAAGTGAAGCTCACAGTTAGGTGAAGTTGGTTTCAGGTTGGATATTCGACGGCCATTCAGGTTCCAGCAGTATCTTACTATGGATTCTTTTCAATAGCTTCCAGGTCATGTGACCCAAGGACTCCAAATCAATACCAAATTATACTACAACACGGGACAAATGAGAAACACCTCTTTATATTAGATATTATTGCTTTTTGTATTTTATATTAATATTTTTAGTAAGAAATTCAGCATTTTTTTTCAATAGCTTCCAGGTTATGTGACCCAAGGACTCCAAATCAATAACAAATTCCAAATCCATGACAATCCCATACACAAAAAGAAGAGGCAAGTAGAGTACAGAGCACATGGAAAAGGTGTTATTGAAAATAAAAATGCAAATCTTTCGCTAAAAATATTAATATAAAATACAAAAAGCACTAAAAATCCCTTAATAAATAGAGGTGTGTCTCATTTGTCCCATGTAGTAGTATAATCTGTATTGATTTGGACTTCTTGGGTCACATGACCTGGAAGTTATTGAAAAAAAGGCAATTTTTTAGAAAAGGGTTGGTGACCCTACATGTGTTACATATATGCCTGTCTGCATATATCTTTAGCTATGATAATCAGATTAATGTGCTGACTGACTTTTGCCCGTACCTTTCCTTTCTTGGGTGGCTATCATTCACAGGAGAAAAGATAGAGGGAGAGTTTAAAAATGTTTAAAACACGAATTCAAGACACAGGGTGAGAAATTGGTGAGAAGAAAATAGCATCAAAAGTAAGTATTCTCCCTGCTAACGCGAAAGCTATACGCAGTTTAGCTCTTAGGTTAGCTAATATCCAGTAATTTAGTGAGTTATCTATTTTAGCTACATGTTTTGTAACAATTAACTGTCGTTAGCGCTTAACTCTGCGGTTTAAGACTAAAACACTGGGCAGTTTATTTAAACAAGAGTAAAAACTCACCATGCTGAAACTAAAAGAAAGTCAACAGCGTCCGAGTAGCCATAGAAACGCTCACGCATGCGTGGTTATGTGTTTGTATTTGCGACAAAACGCAACGACATACGACTGTGTGTACAGCTGGGGGTGTTCACTCCGCGGTAGTAAGAAAGGACAAAGGAAAGGAGACGTCTCTTCATTATTGTACCGCTTGAGCAAACCCACTCAACCAAACAACGCGTGTAAATATGAATTCACTGTGTAATATTCTTGTTCGTGGAGTCTGTGATAAATGCTAACAAGTATACTGACTGTTATAGTTAGCTAATTTCAGCTAATTTATTAAATGCTGCAAGTCTTCTGTCTTTAGCACCCTGGCTATTACCGTTGTTTGACTGGCTCCTCTCCTCTCGTTTCTCTTTCATATTCCTCTCGTTTCAGAAGTGTGAAAAAGGCACCTCGTTTCTGACATGGCCAACCCTTTAAAGGGTGAGGTTATCAGGCTTTACAAGACTGTAAGTGAATTGGTGAATGACACACACTCGCACGCACAAGGCTCGGTTGTGTCCTGTGCTGCCAGGGATTTAAATATGTCTCTCATCCTCCAAAAGCTGCTGTATCTTGGCCGCGAGTACCCCCAGGGATCAGCCTATTTCAGAGAGCGTCTGAAGTCAGCTTTCGTGAAGAACAAAGACGTGACAGACCCTGAAAAGATCAAAAAGCTGGTGGCCAGGGGCGACTTTGTCATCAAGGAACTGGAGGCTCTCTATTTCCTCAGGAAATATCGAGCCATGAAGAAGAGGTATTATGAACCAGAAAAATGATCACACACGGCACCAAATGACCCTTCTGAACTGAAATACAGGCTGTGATGAAAGTGCAGTCACTGCATCAATATTTTTTCACATTATCCAGCAGTATTAATGAGATGCAGCCCACATTACAGAAATGAGAAACTCAACAGTCGCCCTTACATCTATAGGAAGTGATCCATCTATAAGAAGTGCCATAAAGTGGTTATAATGGAGAATGCTTATTTTAATACACAAATTGCACCTTAAAAGGCAGTGTTTTAATTCACAAATTCTATGTATATGTTAATATCATAGGCTGTCCTCCAGAAGTGGGGAATCAACATGTCCTCAATCAGGAAGAATTAATTTAATGTCCAGTTTGAAATAGGTGTTCAGATCATGGGTTCATAGCAGGTGATGCACCTGCAGACCGGCGCCTGAAGTCTAGGTATCAGACTGACTAAATCATATTGTACAATGTAACTCAGTGTATATATTTGTAAATGCATGGTCAGATTTTGTGATGAGTGAATGTACATGACTATGCATCAATGCACTATTCAATTAAAAAAAACTATTTTGAAACAGTGATGTCTTGTCGTAATACATATTTGAAAATCACAGCGGCATTCAATAATTTAACCCTTTTACTGTCATACAAAATATACAAATATATATTTGTTCTTTTGTATTTTTTTGTGTTTATTTGTAAATACATTCATATGTTTCTTAATATGTTAGAGAACAAAAATAAACATACAGATGTACCTTATTAAAGCAATGATGTACTGATTTGTAATTGCAGAAACAAGTTTTCTGTCATTCAAATCTTTCACTGACATGTCTTGTGTTAGACTGTAAGGTCAACATTATTCCTCATTTGTATTAAGATCACATTACTGAAAGGAAAATCTAGACATTTTATGACAAACATTAGTTGTTTCATGTGGGAATTCTGCTTGTAAAGTCCATCTCAGTGTCACAGAAAGCTGGATTTGAGTTGCCAACTTTCTTCTGTCTGTTCTTTGTCAGGTCTAGCTTTCCTGCTCCTCTAGCACCCTGCTGATAAACAGGAACAGGTGATAGGAAGTTGTGTCTTCCTTCCTTAATGTGAGCCTCGATTCTACCCTGTTCCTCCGGCCTCCTGAAATGTACAAAACAGGTTCATCACAACATATCCAGTGTATTTAACCAATGCCAACAGAATTGATTTCTTAACCTGTAAACAAGCTGACTATCAGTCCAACACTGAACGCTGTTACACTTCCAATGAGACCGTGTCTATGTACATGGTTCCTGTTTGTGTTTATCCACAATCTGAGATGCTTGTGTATTAACAGACCCACTCTACCTGCATCATCCCTCCCATGACTGAGGAAAGTCCAGCCATGGCAATGCATACAACTCCATATAAGAAACCTGCAACCAAATCATGTTAGAAAGTGAGATTTTAATTCTGTACAATCTAGTGGCAAGACTTACAGCCGCAGTCTGTGACACATAAAAAGAAATGGTGCCACCATAGCTTATACATGTACATCGTTATCCACTTTCTTTGTGTTTATAGATATATGATATGTGTGTGTGTTAAGGCACTGACAACCATAACTCTTAGCTGTGCATCTCTCCATCATACCTGATCAGGTGCAGAAACCAGTCCAGGTGTCCACAGCTCACACTCCTTATAGACTGAGTAGAGACACATTCCTGCAAACACAGAGGACACCAGGAAGGCGCACAGACCTAACATGTTGATGTACACAGCTCTGGAAAAAGAAAGAAACACACAAAGTCAATACAACCAAAGGCAAAACACATGCACACAATCATTTGTATAGTCCCAGAGGGCAATAAAGAGCATCTGTTACCATTATATGCTGATTATATAATCATATTTATCACAAAGCCTCAGGTTTCATTGTTCAGACTGGGGGAGCTGATGCAATCTCATTGAGGATCCCCAGGACACAATTTATAGCATTATAATGCTAATGCTCCATAATAAATCTAAAACTGGCTACTGCCTTTTAGTTGAAGTAGAATTAACATACATGAGGATACTGATTTCACCACATCTTTTTGGGAGGGACCTTGAATATTGTACAACTCTTGCATTATCTTCAATGAGTATGGTATTCTTAAAATGAACACACATCATATATATTTCTCTCTTGTAATTAGAGATTTAAAACAAATATATTCCACTCTTGGTTGCTTTTCTAGGGTAGACAAAAGATCAAGAAATAAAAGCTATCACAACTAGAAACCTCAAGTCACTACTAGAGGAACTCCAAATGTACTCTAAATTTGAGAAGCCACTAAAGGGGGATTTTGAAATTTCTAAATTGGCAACCATGGCAGTATAAAAAAGAAGAACTTATGCTTGACCCAATATATATATTTTTTAAAACCCACTCATTACACAGTACTACAAAACACTTAAAATAAATGGCAAAACAAAGCATAATCTTCCTCCTAAAATGTTGACTTTAAAAGAAAAGTTCCAAAAGATTAAAGATTCCTTCTTCCATCCAGTGTCCCAATAAAATTCATAAAATGCGACTCACAATCTGGCATGAGTGATGGTCTTGCAGGAGACGTACAGTATCTCTGAACCTGTGATTGGTACGTCCCATAGATAACGATCCAGCCAAATGTTCCTCCGATAGCTATGGTCCAAAAAGTGTGTATGTCAAAGCTGGTGAGACACAACAAAATGTCAAGGCCAAATTTATTTATGGAGCGCTTTAATAACAAACCTGGTTTGTACGAAAAACATAACTGAGCAAAAGGTTTATCACAAAAAAAAGATGAATACAAGAAATAAATACTTAAACAATGTGCAGAAATACATCGTGTAAACATACACACATATCATACAGACATTATTGCAAATCAATGTAGAATGTAATGTAAAAATCTTCTTTTTTTTCACAGCTGAAATATGTTTGAGGTTCCACTACAACTTTGATAGATCACTCTACACTAAAGAGCACATGACGCTGGAAGAAACTCATCAGTATTTGTTTCTAAAGAGGTTTGCTGTTTCAGTGTCTTTTCATTCTAAAAGATAACTCTACAACGAAACTCCTAAATCAACAACAAGAAAAACGTCAGTGAGAACAACTGGAAGAGATTTTTTAAAAAATGTCTTTCATTTGAACTTTAATGTAAATCACTGTATCAACCTTACCTCAGCTGGGTTGGACAGTAGTGTTATGGATGACATGTCAGTCTTCGGCCCCTGTTAGGAAGTCTCTGGAGCTTTCTTGGCCCCTGCTGGCCCAGGCTTAGTAGACCCCGATGGCAGTGTACACCACCAGCATGAGAGCAAACACCACATAGTCCTCTCCCATTAAGGAACCAGCTACCAGAGAATCCCCTGACATTTTGCTGGGAGTCAGACCAAAGCTACAAATAAAACTGTTAAGTGTGCAGCTTTGCACCCAGACTGGATCACTGAATCAGTTATGATAACTGGAAATCCTGGTACATCGCCTTCTAACGTGACACTGAACTGCAGGACAATAAACAAACCTTTATTCCGAGTGTCCATCCACGTCTTTTTTTTTTTTTCCACTCAGCAATGAGTGAGCAGTAAAATAGCGCTGACATCGTTCATGTCCTATTTGCAGAAGTTTTGGATGTGTTTGTGTTCTTGTCTCCAGACAAGTACATGAAGTGAATAATCCAAGAGAAGGCACTGTTTTCTGGCCACAAACACTCACATTAGTTACTAATTATCAAGAACATAATAATATGTTCAATCATTTAAAAAATCAAAAGTCGAGAGTCGAGGAATAGTAACATTTTCTCTACTTTGTATCATAATTTCTTTCTCCAAACAGGTCAAACCAGGGTTCACAGAAGACCACCATGTGTCCTGACACCAGTAAAAGATACTGTATTTCAACTTGCCTTTGTAAACACAAAGTTCAAATATATTTATTGACCTGCTTATCACAGGGCTACAGTTAAGATAAACCTGTACTGCATGCCTTTGGACTGTGGGAGGAACATGTAAACGTAACAAATCAGAGAAGATCATTAGAGAAGGTCATGACATTTTTTAAAATCTGTAATTCAACTCCTTCACTGACTTTTCCTGTATGTAAGACCATGAAAAAAAATTAAACTTAATCCAGAAATTATATAACATTCGTCGACATTAGTTGCAGTTCACGTGGGAATGCTGCTTTTTGGTAAGTCCAGCTCGATGTCACAGAAAGCAGGGTTAGTGCTGCCAAACTTCTTCTCTCCGTCCGTTGTTAGGTCGAGCTTTCCTGTGCGTCTCTTGACCTCAAAAGGGCAAAAAGCACAAAGCATAAAGTCAGCAGCTGTTTTTGTTCTACACAGAATTTGACATTGTTTCACTGCTGCAGCACATACTCTGTCATTAAAAAACTTGACTAGGTGATAGAGAGTTGTGTCATCTTTTTTTAATGTAAGCCTTGATTCCGCCTTCACCTTCCAGCCTCCTAAAATATACATAAAGGACAAGAAAGAGCACATCAACACTTTGAAGTTCGTTACAAAACAGTATGTCAATTATGCAACACAGTATATGTTATTTACCTGTCAACAGGCTGACTAATAGTCCCACACTGATAGCTGTTATGGTTCCAACGGGACTGAAGTAAAGGTAGGACAGAGAGTACCAGTTATCTGCCAGCAGATGCCTGGAGGTAGGAGAAAATAGCACATGTTCAGAAAATAGGGCACAGTGAGTGAAATCGTGCACATACAGACAAAACTGTGACAACACGCATGATCAACATATTTAAAATTCATTTTATGACTGTTCTGTATAGTTGGCCCCTCCGGCAGTGCTTTAGATACACAAGAGAGGCTTATTCAGGGTCAGGTAGTGATATGATAGACTTGTATTCTGAAGAAGAAAAATTAATGACCAAGAAAATGTCACCAGCTGTCTCGCTATTTTGTATTTTCCTTAAACTTAATATAGAGGGCCTCGCCTTCCGACATCCCCCATGAGACTTTATTTTAGAAAAAATATGTGCTGTAGTTAATGCCGAGAGAGACAAATAATGTTTTGATTCTGTTTGAATTGTGCCATGAATCACACATATGGTTTTTTGACAATTTAATAGATAACTTTTAGTTGTGCCATTTAGTTGTGTGTGAAAACCGCTCAGTGAACCACATCTCTCGTCTCTCACAATATACATCATCAACACCAACAACACCAATAATCAGTTACACACTTACTTGCTATCGATGCTGTGTACTGGGGCTGCGGTGAAGGGAATTATCTGTGTTGGCAGAGCAGTGGAGATCCAGTTCAGGCTGTCTTCAGTAGTAAAGTTACAGCCCTCAGTGGTCAGTGACAGAGGTCGGGTCATTGCAGGAGGGGGAGGGTATATCTGGGCTCCGATACCCACCCACAGAGACACAACCAACCCCGACACAAGGCCTGACAGAGCTCCCTAGAAGAAAGTTTAATGACTGAAAATCTATGTAAGAAAAGTGAAGAAATTTCAGACCAGACCAGGCAACCAAAAGTCAACGTTTTTGTCTGCATAGGTTACTCGAGTCACAATAAAAACAAAAAAGTACAGGCTTACTTTGGAGTTGGCAAATGGACAGAGGATACCAATTGTAAACAGACCAAGTAAAGGACCTCCAATGACCCCAGATATACTGATGGCTGCCTGTGTAAAGGAGCATACATCACTGAGTTGCAGGTTACATTCCGATAATAAATCATGAACTCTAGACTGGGTCTGCTGCTCAAGCCTACAAAACTCTATAATTAGCATATGCATCCTTGAATATTTGTCTCCTTGTTTAACCAGAAGTTAAAGAACGTATGCACTAACAGACCCACTCTACCTGCAAGATCCCTCCCATGAGTGAAGCCAGTCCAGCCATTCCAATACATAAAACCCCATACATGAGACCTGCGAACAACATTGGAGAAGAACACACAGAAGCATGGCCAAGATCCCAAAGGATTGTCATTGCAACAAGTACTCAACAAACAAGTCATTCAGTTGAAATACAGTGAGGACAATCTGCTCACTCAGTCCTTTTGAGGCCCAGGACAGGTGCTTCTCAGACATGTTAGTGTACGGTTTGATCAGGTCCTCTACTGTCACTGCAGCCAGTGCATTGATGCTGGAGGACACTGTACTGGGGTTACATGACAACAAAATCACACACAATTTAGTCAGAGAGGGACGATCATACAAATACCTTTTTTTCCCCTGTCAATCCCATTTTATAGTACTGAACTCTAAAATTAATAATAATAAAAATACATTTTAATATGTATAATATATGCTAAAAACCTGTGGTAAACAATGCCCAGTAAACTTTTGAAATTCTTAATGTGTGAGTTGGATCTATTGAGTGAAATCACATTAATGTTAAGTATTGTATTAACCTTAGAGATCCACTATAGGCAGCTGCAACAAACAGTCCAGGAAGGCCAGGATAGTCTCCCAGGATATCCATCACCAAATATGGCATCAACTACAGAGGAAGGGTGACACTGGATTGACATGTGTCAGGAGGGTTGGAGTCTCACATTGCATACATACATTTAAAAATGGCTCAGCTGGACCATCTTGGTATCACAATGTTTATACGGCATGTTATGCCTCTCTCCATCTTACCTGATCAGGAGCAGAAACTAATCCAGCAGTCCATGGGTCACAGTCCTTATAGACTGAGTAGAGGCACATTCCTGTGAACACTGAGCACAGCAAGATGAACAACAAGCCTAAGAGGTTGATGTACAGAGATCTGGGGGAAAAAAAGGAAGAAACACAATCAGAGAATAGCAAAGCACATGGACAAAAACATGTAATCCTGTATCCTTTTTTTAAAATTTACAACTGACACATTTATATATTTGACTCAAATGCGCACATTGCCCAGATAATTTAAGTAAGGCACAATATAACCCTACGACATGGTTGATGAATGAGCAATGGTACACCTAAAATTTTCCATGAAAATACAAAAAAACAAACAAGATTACACCGTATCACATACATATCTCAGGACTCACAGTCTGGCATGAGTGATGCTCTTGCAGGAGATGTATCTCTGAACCTGGGCCTGGTTGATCCCATAGATACTGGACCAGAGGAATGTCCCTCCGATGGTTATGGTCCAAAAAGTGTGTCTCCTCAGAGGGTTGATGTCAAAGCTAGTGTTAGGGGGGAAAGAGGGACGTTTGAATTACAGTAAAAACCTGAAAGTTGCCGGAAAAGATTCATTCTTTTCCGACAAACACCCTTGTCAAAGATGTGTTCCTTCAAAGAACCTGACGACAAGGCTGAGACTGGCTCGCAGAGACCAAAACTAATGGTGCATTTACGAGGCCCTTGTCAACTTGTAAAATAAAAGTTTTCAAAGTTGATGAACTAAACCTGGATTCAACTTTTCAGCACCATGGAGAGTTTCCCATAGCTGGAAGAATTGTACTGTACTTTTACAAAACACTGTATTATGGTGTATCAATATGTTTACATCTAGTCTCACGATGGCCCATAATATGCCTGTTGCAGTAGCTCTGTGATGTTGTGCTGGTCCTGTAAATCTTGTGTCGAGAGTTAATCTCTTCCCACCATTAAAAAAGACCCACTCAAATGTGACACATACTCACTCACAAAAGTTGAGTCTCCCTCCTTGCTGTGAATCTGCAATGATGGGGAAGACCCCACCTTGTAAGTCCACAGCCCTGATGATGACAGACAGGAAGCCAGCAAGCATGACACCAAGCTGGAGGGGGAAAATTTTGATAAATTTAGGTTGCTTACCAAATCTTTCCTGTTTTTTTCTTGTCCTTTTTTGTTTGTTGCACCTAAAGTTTTGTACATGGATAACATTTTAAGTATAAAACAATATTACAAAACATGAGACAAAATGTTGGTGTTATGGTTTTGATTTTCTAATTTGTTGTTTCCTGTTTTGTTTTGTAGTTCTTTCCTCTTCTGTCATGCCCTGCTTTACACTTTATCTGAGCTGGACCAGCTTGACTTAGTGTAGCACCGTGTTTGCTGTTCACATTACAACCAACTGCTTTTTACTACTGCACTAGTCTGTCTTTTATCTGTCAATACTCGGTATAGGTTTTTAAAAAAAACTTTTATCCACTACACCTGTGCAATCATCCCGTGGAATATATATATATATATTAATACACTGTATTTATCATTCTCCTGTGCAATGGTGCAATGTCAATCCACTGTGCAATTTTTTTCAACAAGGACACTTTATTACCCTTTGTATATAATGTATATAACTTTTTTTATATAGTTGATTCTATTTTATATTTTCTTACTGTCTTTTTATTCTTTGTATTACTTTTTATCACTTTCTGCACTGTTTCTGTGATGCTGCTGTGACAAATGAATTTCCCAAACTGTGGGATCAATAAAGGTATCTCTTATCTTATTTTTACGCTTTACACTACCTGCCTTTGTTCTTTTCCTGCCAGTTTTATTTGTCTGCCCCGCCCTGATTAGTTTCGCCTGTGTCTTGTTAACCTGCCCTTCCTCGGGTATTTAAATTCAGTTCATCGTGCTACTTTGTGTGCCTTCGTCCCAACAGTTTCCAGTGTGCTTCTTGAGTCAGGAATTACCATGCATGTGTCACACCGTTTTGTGGTTTCTAGTGACAATACTGACCTTTTTTCTTTTTCCAGTGTTTTGAGTTTTGTTATTGTCTTACTATTTTCTGGACCTTGCCTGTTCTTTGGACTTTGGTTTTTTGCCTGTGCCCTGTTGGATTTGTTTGCCTGTGCTCAGACCCGTTCCTGGTTTTGACCACTGCCTCGTGTGCCTCGTAGTATAAAGTTCCCTACACTGCACCAGCTCTGCCTCCGGTGTCTGCATCTGGGTCCTTCCTAGTATTATCTGCACATTTGTAGCAGGTGTTTTGGATAAGATGTGGTTGATGTGTGGTGGAGGGCAATTTCTTGCTATGAACTGGCTAGTGATCAGTATTGTCACATGAATGGTAATCCCTGACTTGACCAGTCAGTTGAACCCACAAATCTGATGAATTAGTACCAGCAGTACCTGAAACACATCTGTCCACACCACTGCCTTCAGACCACCCTGGAACAATGTAGAGCACAAAAACATGTTGTGTCTACTGTACATCAAAATCCAGGAACTCAAAGAATATAAATTCTGGGAAAAGCACTTTACAAAAATGTAAAGTTTATTACATTTTAAGAACCCAATTGAGCAGATTTTATTACTTACCATTGTGCAGTAAAAGGTACAGACCACGCCTGTGGAAATAACTGCACCCCACAGATCCATACCAGTTACTGCAGAGAGAGGGAGAGGGTTTCAGACATACTCGACTGAGTACAACCAAGCAGCTTTAAGTGCCCTCAAGCAGGAATGTTTAATATGTGTGGACCGAAAAACAACACACCTTGGTTTAAAGCCAGAGCTGGAGCATAAATGACGATCCCAGTGTAGAGGATCTGTGGCAGACAGAGAGAAATGATGCAGTATCAGTCTGTTTTGCCCTCAGAGGTCAAAGCCCTGCCATTATGGTTTGACTGGCTTCTTACTCACTGTCTGAACAATGAAGAGCACAGTTCCCAGCAGACGGGTCGCTCTGTTGAAACGCAGCTCCAGATACTTGGTGGAGACATGACACAGACAGAAGAGAACATACAATACAAAAGGTCAGTATCAGAAAGGTGACATAGAAATTCAAGAAGATATCGTAAGTTATTATCAAAAATTGGCCTCTGTTCTTGCTTTACACAAACGATATCACTTGTTTCACCTCCCTTTACTTGGGATCCAAGGGTTGCTTAATTCAATAATGTGTTACAGAATTCAAAAAATGGAAATGGGAATGGGAGTCCTGTGCAACAAATCCACTGTGCAGTCCAACTTACAGCAGCAGAGCTTCCAATAAGAAATCAACTGATATTACAAGTAAAACAGGAAACTTTAAGACCACACTCCACAATATTAGAGCACATGCCATTTTCACAATATCATACACCCAATGAGCACTCTAGTTTTTTAATAGTATATACAGTAAGTGTTGTGCTTTATCTTAACCTACTTCCTACCCGAGAACCCATGTCATGTAGTTTAAACTACACAGCAGCCTGCAGCCCTGCACAGCCTTCACCACCCACTTCTGCTGATCCACCAACAAACAACATTTCTATTTACAGTGTTTGCCCTATAGGTTTGTGGAAGACTTAGGTGCATGTATTTGGCATGGGGTTTGGGGGTCCTCCCCCAAGAGTGCATTTTACATTATTTGTTACCATATCTGTCGACATAACGTTGGAAAAGCTAGTGCAAATAGTAAATAAATAACACCAACGACAGTAACACAACAGCAGTCAAATATCTGGGTCAGTTTCTCTGGTATTTTATAGGTGAACAAAACATTTTACATATTGAATGGCTTTGTGAATAGAGCACAATACAATAATCATGCAAGTGCTGATCTAAAAACCAAACCAGACTCACCTCATACGTGCTGGTGATGGCCAGCCTGTAAAAGACTGGGAGAAAGACCTCTGATGTCACCACCATCGTCATTACATAGGAGAGACCATAAAATCCAATATTGGCTCCGTAGCGGTAAACCTACAGAGGGATATTATGAATTAGTAATGTTTTCTATGATTTTGGCAAAGTTATCTAAAGGAGACTGAAAGTTTTCTTATTTCTTTCCAGGCACAATTGCAAGTATGTTTTCTGTAAATTAGTTTAATAATTTCGGAAATGTATCCATTACAATTGAATTGTTTAAGTTTATTTTACACACAGTGTCTCATTCTGTCTCTGATTCACTTGAAAAATTAAAAAAAAATTACACTGGGAAAGTGATGCTTCTAACCCCGCTAAAGAAGTTTTCTTGCATTAAAAATGCATCCTGCAGACTGAAAAGAGACACAAAATGACTTTTCCGGAGAGATGGTTTTTGAATTCATCCCTTGGGAATGTGCTATAGCCTTACCTCAGCTGGGTTGGACAGCACCGTGATGGCTGACATGAAGCTGGCGGTCAGGGACAGGGAGACAGGCAGGGCCGTCAGTCTTCGCCCTCCCATTAGGAAGTCCCCCGAGCTTCGCTGGCCCCTATCCACCCAAGCATAGAAGACCCCGACAGCAGCGGACACCACAAGCATGAGAGCAAACACCACATAGTCTGTGACCACAAAGGAGCCAGCTACCTGAGAGTCCCCTGACATTTCGGTGCAAGTCAGACCAAAACAAGAATCAAACTTTTCATAGAGTTATTCAAACTGTCCCATGCAGTTTGCAATCATAGAGGAAAAACAGATGGTCCTGAATGAAAAGAAGTCCTGATACATCACCTTCTCGCTCAAAACTGAGCTGAGAACAGGACCACAGACCGAAACCCTGAAACCTTTTAAGTGTGTGTGTGGGTGTGGGTGGGGGGGTGTGTGGGGGGGGGTGTGAGAGGGAGGGGGAGGGTGAGAGTGAGAG
>JBBPCS010000330.1:7991255-8001331 GCA_037974645.1 Hollardia meadi
ACACACACACACACACACACACACACACACACACACACACACACACACACACACACACACACACACACACTCTTTGACTCATTTCATAAAAGGAAGAATTCATTTCTCTAAGGAACACTAGACACATTGAATATGTTCCATATGTTTTTCCTAACGTTTGGATATCATTCAAAAGGACTGCGCAACATGTAGTTTTAATGTTAACATGCCTAATGTGTTGTTTAATTAAAACCACCACTGTGAATGAAGGATTAGGTGTTGGATTAGGTTGGAATTAGTCGAAATCCAAAATATGCATTTTTGATTTTAGGGAAAACAGTCCCTTTAGGCGTGGTTTTTCTGTAAAACTTGAACATCAGTTATCAAGTATCATATCTATCTACTGTGGTTGAGAGAAGTCTTCACTCGGGCCAGAGTTCAATGCAAACAGATTTTATTATCCCACAAGGGCATAACAAAACCGAGGTGATCTCCGGAGACCAACATTGAACTGAAAACACATCAGCGCTTATACATAGCCTCCCCCTCACAAACATTGTTTCTTTTTTGGAATTTACCATGCCATCATGTTTTAATTGTTTAATTCTCCTATCTCACCAAGAACAACATGTACACCATTAAAAGTACCTGTCTTATCAGTCACATTCCAGAGAGGAACATTCAGTACAGTTCATTCACAGTTATTTTCAGGTTTCAGCCTGACTTTTAAAAAAAGGTCAGACACCCTCTCTACTTGATTACTCCATATTATTTCATGTGATTGTGATTAAACAGTAAATTATTCACCACACTATCACATGAGAGATGTGTGATACACGTCCCTAGTTACTCAAAAACATCCAGGAAAGAATCCATATTTGTGATGATATTGTCTTTGCATATTTTAAATATATTACACATAATTTGTAAAAAGTAAAGTATATCCCAGTTTCCTCTAACATTGCATTGATTGATTCTACCTTTAAGAGCTCCAAATCCTTTAAAAAAATCGCAACAGACTGAGTTTCAGTGTCCCAAAAATAGTTGCTATTTCAATGGTGTTTTAGTCAGACATTTTGACAAATCAAAAATGCACAGGTATTCCACCATAAATGTATTTGGCTGCCACGGACTCATGGGTGTTGTGCCATAGCTATGGAATGCTAACAAAATAATTATTTTAATTTTGTTAAATATATGACTTGTTCAAAATGTAAGCCAAGTCTGTAAATGTACAAGCCTTGTGGGCATAACCATGGGCATAACTAGTTAGTCTTGTCTTTCTTGTCATAGCGATATGTAGCTAGTGAGCTAGCTAACGTTAGGCGACATACTGGGATAAAGGGCATGATTTTTTGTCGTCTATTTTGTTTTTTACCTTATTTAAACATGGAGCGGTGTGTTTATCTCGCTCAGCTCACGCTCTTAAATGGTCAGTGGTTTATTATAATTTTTTGAAACACAAATAGAAACGAAGTTGCAAGTAGGGAGGCGCGAAGCCTCAAACGAAGGCGGAAGTGAAGGTAGGATTTTTCTCTCTCGCCTCTTCGCCTCTCTTCGCCCACCACGCGGAGTAAAAACTTCCCATAATGCTTTGTACAGCATGGCTGCTCCCTGTTGTCGGCGTGTGTGTAAACAGTTGTAGCCAGTAGAAGGAACAAATTGTAGCTTTCATGCATTATCTAAATCGCACGACGACCTTTGGAATACAATTAATCTCTTTTCAAGTAACAAGGCAAAGATGAAGATTAAATCCAAGTCTTCGTATCACAAATCTGAGAACACCTACAGGGTGAGAGTCCAGAAACTTACTACAGCATGTTGCTAATAGAGACGCAGGGGTAAAGTGGACATAAAAACACAACTAGTAACAGTTTGCTAAACTGATATTTTATATGCAAGTAGATGGATCCATTGTTAATTTCACTCAGATAGCACAGTGCAGTAATTTGGGGAAATGATGACATTCATCCTGAGATCCCTAATATAGTTCCATTATCACAATATCATTGTTCGCTGTAGCAGGTAACAAATCATTCTGCTGTGTCTCTTTCAGTTTCTCACTTTTGCTGAAAGACTTGCCAATGTCAACATTGATGTCATCCATCGTATTGACAGGACTGGATCTTATGCAGAGGTTTGTACAGTCTGTAACCTTAGCGTCATGACCCTTCCTCTCATTTATACAATGAGCTTCTCAGTTGTTTTTTCATGGCTTACATCTTATAATGACTTGTTTTTATTCCTTATGCAGGAAGTAGAAACCTACTTCTCCGAGGGACTGACAAAATGGAGAGACCTCAACTTAACAGAGCATTTCAGTATGTATAAATACCACATAATTTGCTATATTATTACATGTTAAGAACAACAATAGCTTACCTTATCTTCCACTCAACCTGAGAAAAGATGCTGTGTGTTAGTAGCCAATGTAAAATGAATGTGTCTCATCTGCAGCTACTTTTTTGAAAGAAGTTTCCAACAAGAGCCAGTCGTTCAACATGCTGGTTTTCCATCAGAGGTCGATAGTGGAGAGTCTGAAAATGCACCTGACTGTCAAGAACAGTCTGGCATACCAGCCACTGCTGGAGTGAGTTGTCTCTATTCTTTTGTATGTGGCTTGTGTTTACCAGACGCACAAAACTGTTGTTGAATTACCCGGTGGGTTCCTAGCTGTAGTTTAAGTGTAACTCCAGTGGTGTCTGTCTCTCTTTTGCCCCCCCAGCCTGGTGGTGCAGCTGGCCAGAGACCTGCAGACTGACTTTTACCCCCACTTCCCTGACTTCTTCATTCTGATCACCTCACTGCTGGACACCAAGGACACAGAGCTCCTGGAGTGGGCTTTCACTTGCCTCTCCTACCTCTACAAGTACCTGTGGAGGCTCATGGTGAAGGACATGAGCAATATCTACAGGTGAGAAATAAGATGGGAGTCAGACTATGTGGAGGCTTCACAGGTAAATCTTTTTTCAATGTGGTAGAAATAAACACTTCTTTTCTCCCCACAGTTTATACAGCACACTGTTGGCACATAAGAAAGAGCACATCCGCAAGTTTGCAGCAGAGAGCTTCTCTTTTTTGATGAGGAAGGTGAGTTATTCGCATGTGAGCAGATGCCAAACTGGAGGGTGTGCCTTCCTTTCTTGTGCCTCAGTGATAAAGTGTTGTCTCATTGTGTCACACAGGTTCCAGATATTGATGCCCTGTTGAGTCATGTGTTCTCAGATCTGCAGCAGCACCCCGATAAAGCGGAGGGAGCAGGTCTGCTGCTGTTCGAAATGTGCAAAGGAGTCCGAAACATGTTTCACTCCTGCACTGCAAATGTGAGTTTCTTTTCCAAGACGCCCCTTGTTTAGCACAAAGCGTTGACGGTTAAATAGAGTTAAAGTCAATGGAATGGATCAGACTTCCCGCCTGTATGACTTTATATGATGCAGCAGTCTGTAATGCAAAAGAGACGTCTGTCACTCAGAAACTAAAATGTTGTAATGTGTAAATTTCACTGGATTGAGCACTGAACAGAGCTGTATAATAATAGACAAAGTAACCCTGGATTTTCTGGTTCTCTTCACCTTTCCCTCCAGGCTGTCCGTGTAGCTTTGCGTAAGCTCGGACCCTCAACCAGCCCAGGACTCTCTCTGCCCTGGGACACTGTCAGGGACGCTCTGGATCACATGGCCCAGGCTTCAGCCAATCACATTGACAGAGAAAATTTCTTGGTTTTGTGGGAGTCCTTAGAGGTGAGCTAGATATGTTTTATGTTCAATCAGAAAATTCAAAAACCCAGATAGTTGGACTTTCCTCGTCTTGTGTCTGATGGTGGCGTATCCCCATGTACAGCTCAGTGTGGTGGAGGTCCTGGGTATCATGGAGGCGAAAGGAGAAGAGGCGGGCCAGGCAACGGAGCAGCTGGAGAGGCTGCTGTTCATTCTCCACACCCTGGTGTCCCACGGGGACGGAGCTAAGATCACCAAGCCAGAGGCAGTCTGCCAGGTAGGAGGAGCACACTAATGTCCCCTTAAATTCACAGTGATGTGTCTTTTTACTCTTTTCATCTCCCTATTATTCCCCTGCCTACAGACGGTGTTGCGGCTGACTCAGAGCTCGTCTCTGTCGGCTTCTTGTTCCCGCCTGCTCCTCCAGATCACCTCCTCTCTGCTCCTCGGGGAGAACATCACCTTGCCAAAAGCACTCATCCAGGAGACAATCCTGAAGGTTTGTGTTCAACAGGAAAGAAAAAAGAGATCTCATCTTTGTGTTTGAGAGTTTTGTACATGTGCAGGGTGCCTCTCTGAGTCTCTGTCTTCTTCATAAGGTGTTTGGCAGCACAATGGGACAAGATCTGATACTGGAATTCACCATGGAGATGTTCACTATGAAACAGTTTGAACAGGTGAGTCGCTAGTGCAGTTATGTATCCACTGTTTTCCTCTGTGTCTGCTTCTGTCTGTTAACTTTTCTCCCCCTCCTTCTCCTCCAGCTCTTCCTCCCCAGCCTGTTGCGCTTCACCACTGGGATGTTCCGCTGCGGTGATACCCTGTCTCGCAACTGTGGCCTGAATGTGCTGGTCAGTCTGATCCTTGCCAAAGCCCCACCCCCCACAGATGGTTCCATGGCCTTTGAAACCTACCCACTACTCTTCACCAGACAGACCACAGGGTGAGATACAGCAGCATAAATCAAATATTTTATTTTCATCCATTAATTCCTCTTGTGTGTTTGAATTTGAATGTATTATTTTCCAGGAGGTAAACATGTTTTTCTTCTCCAGCAGAGTTTTTAGCAGTAAGGCGTCAGGTCAGGCAAGCAGTACAACATCAGAGCACCCTGCAGTTCCAGAGCTGGTGCTGTCTCTGATCAAATTTCCTGAGGAGGAGGAAGAGAGGTCCATCACTGACCTGTCACAGCCGTGGGTCGCCCTGGTGCTTCTGCCACACCTCAGGTAACACACACACACACACACACACACATATGTACAGTATTTCCTCAAATAAAAGCAGGTAGTCAAATAAAAGCTGGGTCTCTAATAATGGCCGTGGGCGTGGTTAACATGAGCAAATAAAGGTCTGCCCCTAATAAAGGCTTGGGAAAAACAAATGCCAGATAAACTAGTCAGAGAAACATAATCAAATATTACAGCAGTAGCCTTTGTTGCTGTGAAAAGGTGCTTCCTCACTTCCTTTCTCATGCATGCACTCGCATGCAGTGCATTGCTGAAAGATTGTACTGATGTATCAAATTTATTCTACTAATCTATTCTATTTATTTTTTCATTTTTCAGGCCTCTTGCTCCAACTAGTGTAGTTCCTGCCGTGACTGCTTTCTTAAACCACCTCCTGTGTGAGATCGAGACAGAAAAACTGGGAAAAGGTTTGTGATTTCTCTGTTTTTTAATGCTCACACTATATGAAAAGTGTCAGAAGCATAAATAACAACAACATCCATAGCAGCTGAAACAATTGTGATACACGCACGTTGAATTGAGTAATTTGTAGTTGAACGAGCAGTCTTATAAGTAGGTTATTAAGTAATAATTAAACAAATGAATGAATGAAAATAGAACTAAGTTTTGAATTGTGCATTTAGCTTTTCTATTCTCGAGACTGACCGAAGCTTCTCCGCCCTCCAGCTGGTCTGTTTGTAGCCAGACAGGCCCTGAGCTGCCTCCTCACCCTGGACGGCTCTGCTGAGCTCCTTTCGCTGCTCACTGTGGACAAGATCAACTCAATCTTACGGTACTTCCTGCTGTTTTTGTTGCTGTTTTTGTTGCCGAATGCAATGAGGAGTCAAGTACTGACCATTGTGTTCATTTTGGATACAGGAAGTTTCCCACAGACCTGTCTGCCCTGCTGCTTGGAGACCTGTACTACACTCGCCTGTCACTCAGCGGTGTTTCAGAGGGCCTGTCCCACAGTGCACTGCTGGAGCTCTACCAGATCCTGCATGCCAACCTCTCCTCCAACGTCTCCAAAGTATGTCACAAAAGCAGAGACCTAAAGAGATTCCTCATTATTTAGACAGATGACCTAAACTGAAAGAGATTCAATGGAAAGTTTCACAGAATATCAGAAGAATAATATGAACGTGTTTACATTTTTACCACTAATGAACCGTTTTCTCTCTCAGGTCCGCCTGCTGACTCTGAGGATTCTTTCTCAATTTGAGGCGGAGCTCCCCCCACAGACCGAGGTACGACTGTCAGTCCAGATTCTCATTAAGCTCGAACAAATAAAGAAAAACGATAAGCTTGGTCACTTATTTGTGTGAGTGTGTGCCCCTCTGTCCAGGGTGAGGAGAATGTGGAGGTGCAGCCGGTGTTCGCAGTTTGCTTGCAGGCTGAGCTGGTGCTGGCTTCGGTACAGGACTACAGAGAGAAGCTGCTTCACCTCCGGAAGCTGAGACACGACCTGGTACAGCACACTCTGCCGCAGGGGCCGCCCGCCACCTTCCAGCAGGTACAGAGGAAGCACTCCTGGCTTCTGAGACCATGATATTGATCATTGATTTCTAATGTATTGTTTAAAGCAGCAGAGTTTTGCACTTGTTGAACCTCCCTACTTTTTACAAATTTGCATATTTTCAGTTTTGGAGGACAGTGTGATTAATGAAAGACCAGACTGCTGCACTGTATTCTATTCATCCTAAAGACATAAACAATTGAGCCCTGTGTCACTCTCTGCAGTACTTTGCATCACGATATGATCATGACAGGTGTAATGTTTGTCACATACTCCCATAGTGGAAGGAAGATAAATGCCATAGATTACTTGTCCAATCCCTTTTAATATACACTTGCTATGATGTTGGCACACAGAACCTTGTAAGTAGTGTATTTCAGATTACAGTAAATTTATGAAGTACAAATATAGATATAACAGGAGAAATGATTCAGTGGTATACAAATGGTAAAAATGTTTGACATCAACACATCCTCCTTCTGCTGTTCTTCCTCCAGGTGCCTCTGCGTTACCTCATCGCAATGCTGTACATCAACTTCAGGCCTCTGTGGGACGCAGTCATTGAGCTTCTTGTGTGAGTATAAAATGAACTCAGCTTAAATTAACACACTTGTTTTGATTCATTGACTCATTTACGTTTTGCTAGTTGTACATTTAAGGTGAACATTTCTTAGTACCATGGATTGTTGCCATTTTACTGTACCTTTGAACACATCGATTCTAGGGATGCGATATTGTATTTTTGTCGATATTTGATATACCGATATTGTCCACCTTGTTTTGGCCAATATATGCACATATTTATTCCACCTAATTGCTGAGAAAATCAAATCTCTCTTTTAGTGGAATTAACATATTATTATGCCTACTATAATCATGATGGCCCACTGGCAGATGCAGACATACAGTGCTTTAAAATGCTTACAATGATTTAAAAATAAGAAAACTACTGCGTCAACAGTTTGTGTTGCATGCACATAATTGTAGCGTCACGTTATCGGCTGGATTGTCTGGATGGCCTGAAATAATAAATATTATTTCAAATATTAAAATATAAAAAATATTAAACATACTGAGGAAAATGCTGAGGTAAATGAGGCATGAATGAGTTTCTTTCCTCCTCACAGGAGCCATGCCAGAGGGATGGACAACAAGGACTTCTGGAATGTCTATCATGAACATCTGGAGATGGTGGCGGGGCTGGCTGGTAAGGGCTTCCTGCTGTGTTGGAGGATTCTGGTGCATTCATGTTGTCATGAGTTACATCTATGTTCTTTGTTCAGTGTCAGGTTTTACATTCTGGGACCCACCGCTTTGGTGCTTCTGCTGATAGAATAGTTATTTAGCAGCAGACGTATTGATCTGCTGGTGAAAATATTCAAATGTGAGTAAAGCAGATCTTCCTCTCTGCTTGTCATAGAAAAAGAATTGCAGGACGAAGACGATGAAGAGTCGGGGGTCAGGGGCGAGCCTGGCTGTGATGTCATAGAAAGCGGGGACGTGGGGGTGCTCTTCCTAGAGCAGCTGAAGTTGGCCTCAGACCCCAATGAGAGGACAGACTTCCCCAACTTTCGCAGCCTGCTGTGGCGCTCCATGGCCCAGTTTCCTGACAGAGTGGAACCACGCAGCCGGGAACTGAGCCCCCTGCTGCTCAGGTTCATTAGGTCAGGAAAAAAATTGCCCGATTGACTTTTTTTTTTGTAACAGGTAGATCTGTGCCATTAGAGTGCATGTATCTAGTCCTGATGTTTTTTTGGTTTTTTTGTTGTTGTTGTTGTTGTTGGCAGGAATGAGTTTTACCCTGCTGACCTGCTGGTGGCTCCTACTCAGGACCTGAGGAAGAGGAATGATGCCCTGGAGGAGTCTGGGATGGCTGTGGTGGAGGAAGAGGAGGAGGAGAGAGAGGAAGAGGAGGCAGGCAGACAACAGAGGAAGGCGCTTCCAAGGAGAGCCGCTGCCAAGTACGATTACCCTGAATGTTGTTTCTACCTGCCTTGTGATTGTCATCAGTAACTACTATCACACAAGTGGTGGAAGAAGTACTCGGATCCTTTATTTATGTACTTAAGTATTAATACAACACACTGTGGAGTTTGTAGGAGAATTTTCTTAACCCACAAAGGAACAATTCATTTTTCATTTCATCACATTCAAATTCAAAATTACCAAATTTGGTGATTTTTCTCATGAGACAGGAAGGGTATGAAACAATGTAATCAGAAAAAGTAACTAGTAACTACAGCTGTCAGATAAATATAAATGAGTATAAAGTTGCATAAAATGGAAATACTCCAGTAAAGTACAAGTGCCTGGGATTTGTACTTAAGTACAGTACTTGTGTTCTGTACTTAGTTACATTGTACCACTGTACACAATGTGGTCCAGTTTGACATGAGTGAAGCAGTCCTTACCCTCTGATATCAAAATAAATGATCAATATGTCAACAAAAACTGAACATTATATGTTTGGCTGGTAATCTTTGAAAGTTTTAATACTACTTTTAGTAATACTGTTGATAGTGATAAAATACCCAGACTAATACCATAGCAAATACTTTTTTGACATCTTACTTTTATATAAACTAGTTTTTTTTTTTATGACAAAACTCTCTTCTAAAAGAGACCAAACCTCTCAAATGTCTAAACATAAGCAGTTATTTAAATGCTTTGCCCAAATAAATAGACAGAAATTGTCAGAACATTGTAAGTTTTACAAATCCGATGTTGGCATAAACAGTAGTTTTGGTTGTTTCTTTATGACCAGTGTATCTGTACTGCTTGTATATAGTATGGAAGTATAATTGTGAACCCTGCATGTGAATTATCTTTTTTTTACAGACAGCTGATTGCCCATCTGAAGGTGTTTGCTAAATTCACCAACCCTCGCGCTCTCTACCTGGAGAGCAGCCTTAGTGAGCTCTATAACCAGGTAATACACACACACACACACACACACACACACACACACACACAATTGTATTAGAGTAAAACCAGCATCCGAGCTGCTTGAAACTGGGACAGTTCCCCTAAATATCACAATTTTGCTGTGAATACCAAGGCGTCTTCAGCAATGCAAATAGGGTCTGGGAATTTGGGAAATGTTAAGGTTGCGAAATTTCTGCAGCATTAAACCAGCATGACATATTTCTCTCTGTGTCTTTCTGTTTTCAGTTGCTCTGCCATCAGGACCAGCTGATCCAGCGAGTGGTACTGGAATGTGCTCTCACATACAAAGACCCCAACATAGTACCATACAAGTAAGAAAACTGCCTGGACCCCTTAAGAGATGGACAGGATAACAAATATACAGTAGCATTTTTATGCCTTGGCGATGGCGACGGGTTGTCTGTCCGTCCGTCCGTATGTATGTACATACGTCCGTCCGTCCGTCCGTCCCATTCTAGTGAACGTGATATCTCAAGAACGCGTTGAGGGAATCTTTTCAAATTTGTCACAAATGTTCACTTGGACTCAAGGGTGAACTGATTAGATGGTGGTCAAAGGTCAAGGTCACTGTGAGCGCACAAAACATGTTTGTAGCCATAACTGAAGATTTCATGAACTAATTATGATACAATTTCACATGTCGTGCTTGTTTATTCAAAGTTTATTAATATTGAACGCGTGGCTTGTCCAAAT
>JBBPCS010000330.1:8001431-8016310 GCA_037974645.1 Hollardia meadi
ACATTCCTTAAAGTCATTAATACATGTATTATAGCCTATGTGTCTGGAACACATTTTATGTTGACTGACACTGAACTCGTTGGAGGAGGCATACAACCGCATCGCGGTAATTCTAGTTCTTTAAGCAACAATCTCCCATTCTTTCTTTTCCTCAATGGGAGTCATTGTGAGGATCTTCGATAGGAATCGGCACTCTCGTCCTCAGCCCTCTACGGTTACAGGAGGAGGAATGTTAACTTCTACCTCCGTGCTGCCTGACATCACGTCCTCTACTGTCCGTTATCAAGCTATCACGTTTACTGTACCTCCAGCCTCCCTGCAGACAGATGTGTATTTCCTGGGAAGTTTTGCATTTCAGATACTTGTGTGTGTCTCTTTGTTCAGGCTGTCACACTGACCTGCTTTCAGGAAAGTGACAGACAGCAGAGAACAGACCTGGCAACATTTGTTCCTCTCTGCATTTGATTTTGTTTTTTGTATGCTGTATGGATGTACAACATGACCTTCTACATTCAGTTCATATTGGTTATTAGCATCATTATGAGACTAAATTATGGGCAATTAGGAGTATTTTTAACACAAGTTCAAGTGTCTGCCCTGTGAATAAGTCTTTGTATAAGACATTGAACCACTACGAGCTGCAGGGTTGATGCTCTGTGTCCCTGTGTTTTGATGTTTGTATGTGTGTGTGTGTGTTTTCAGGGAGAATCTTGAGAAGCTACTGGAAGACAAACACTTCAAAGAGGAGATTGTCCATTTCAATATTTCTGAGGAGAGAGGAGTGGTTGATGCTTCACACAGAGCCAGCCTCATCCCACTTCTCATGAGGTACTGTGTGTGTTGCAGAGTATGTTTTTTCAACACATTTGGATGAGAGTTGGATAAGCTTAGCTTAGCATAAAGACTGGAAACAGGGGGAAACCGCTAGCGTGGCTCTGTCCAAAGGTAACAAAATCTGCTATCCAGTGCCTCCAAAGCTCAATGATTTGCACATTATAACTTGTTTGTTAAAGCTGCAGAAAAGACAAACTGTAACAATGCTAAGTCATGCTTTTACAGGGTTATGTGCCACACTACTGCTGGTTAGCTTAGCAGAACATAAAGACTGTAAGTGGAGGAGACAGTTGGCTCAGTACTGTCAAGAAAATCACCCAAAACCCCCTTTAAAGGATTTTTTTTTTACCTCTAGTCAGCCAGGCTAACCATTTCCATGTTTCCAGTCTTTATGCTAAGCTAAACTAATGTCTCCTGACTGACAGACAGGCAGGTGGTATTGATCTTATTAACTAGGGGCAAGATAATGAATTGTGCATGAAGTTATTTGTATATTTCCTAAAATGTTAAACTACAGCTTGAACTTGCTGAGAACTTTTGTTCATTTTGGGAGTTTTTTTTTTTATTGAGTTATAAAGCAACACCCATGGGTTACATATTAGCTAATAAGACAGTTCATAATCAAAGCTGCTTTTCATCTGCAGGCTTTAGAAAAAAAAAAAAGGAATGTGCTTTTACATTCCCTCTGTCCCCAGCCAGTCTGTCTCCCTCACTTCCATTGTTGACTTTTTAAAAAAATATATTAGTTCTGTCTTTCATTCAATCCATGGTTTGCATGAGTCCGCCTTTTCCTCTGCTGCTGGCTGCTTGATGCCAATATTTTCTACTCCATTAGAAAGTTTCAGAAGTGGCCCGAGATGCACTGTGGGAAAAGTAGATACGTTTATATATGAATGATTAACTAGTGACACTTTCATTTGATCTCTCAGTAACCAGCCCCGTATTTGCTGTCTCTTACACAGGATCCTGTTTGGCCGTCTGCGCAGTAAAGCAGGCAGCAAGTTTCAGGGGAAGGCAAGCGCCGCCTCCCGGTCCTCCATTATTCTGCGTTTCTTGGCAGGCTGCCAGGCTGAGGAGCTGGGAATATTCATCGACCTGCTGCTGGAGCCCGTCTGCCATCACAGCCAAGGTAGGACAGGTCTGTGGTAGGAAGTGAAAGATTTTCTCCGACACAAAGCTTTGTTTTTTCTACTACAGACACCTTGAGTATGAAGTAGAGGTGTAAGAAAATATCAACACATAGCATCGCGCTATTATGTTTTGTGATACTGCATAGATTCTCAAACACTCCATTTTTAATTAATAGTTTGCATGCAAAGTTTTTTGGCTGTGGTTAATTTTGTGTTGTGTTTAAACCGCAGACAGCTAGATGGCAGTGTAATCTATCTTCAGCCATTTGACTCTTCCACTTCAACATAACAACGTCAACTGAGACAGGAAGAATTAAGCACATAGCACTAGCGTAAACACAAAGAACACGGGCCTGTGAAACAATATGGACCTTGCTTACAGAAACGCAGTATATTAAATCGTAACCCCTGTATTGTGGTATGTATCGTATCGCCAGATTCTTGCCAATACACAGCCCTAAGAAGCGATAGGAAAACAAGATAAAAAAAATAGTAGTTTGTACTACAATTTTATTTTTCTAGTTGAGTTTCAAGCCTAATTAACATAAATTAAGACAACGCAGGACAGTACACAGGAATTACACAAGGAAACACGTTTCTGCTGGACAAATCCTCCCCTGACACACAGATGTAAAACCAGCTTTTTAACAGTAGAAGTTTGTGTAACGTTGTAAACGTTCTGTCTGTGTCCTCAGGTTCCTGCCTGGCAGCGGTGGAGAGAGCAGTAGCAGAGACGGACGTGGGTGCCGTCCTGCCGCTGGGCCGACAGCACAGCCTGCTGAACATCATCAACGTGGTGATCCACAAACTGGGCCACCTCATCCACATCTACCTGCCCAAGGTGCTGCAGATCCTGCTGTGTGTCACTGCTTCCGTGTCCACCATCCTCGACAGCAGGGACCAGGTAATCAGGATGGAGGTTGATGAGGATATTTGTTTAATAGATTTCTAATAATCTTTCTTATACAGTATAAATTACCAATGCAGCATTAGAGCATCCCAAAAGTACCTACTTCAATTGGTAGAATCTGTTGAGATACAGCTGCTGTAGAACTGTGTTGTTTAATGTATTTCTTACTTCTTAAATTTAACTGTGATTTAACTGATTGACTTTTTTAAGAAATTAATTGAAAGGGGATTCAAAAATCTTTTTCTTCTTAAGTTGAAATGTGAGCCTTAGGAGGACTGTGTGTGCACTTCACTGCCAGTGTAACTGAAGCGCATAGGAGGAAACAAAGGTTGTTACATAAATCAAATCGCAGTTTTTCACAGTTCAGTGGTTTTCCAGTGTTTACCTAGTCAGGTGTTGCCCTTGCCTAGGGGCTCCTGTAGCTTCTCATTCCATCTAATGTTAGACAGGTTCATTCTTCAGTAACGGTTCTCAGGAAACTTTTTTTCAAGACAGTTCCTCAGTGAATCAAACGCTGAGCTTTTTGTGATGTTTAATAAAAGAGCAAGAAAAGTGAGGATTTAAAAATAAAACTATGTAAGTTTTGAAAGTAATATAACTTGATTACATGTCAGAGAAGCAGACTTGTTTCTACAGAACCACCAGTTCAAAGCTTTGTGGTGAAACCTAAAATATGTCTCCCCTATTTTGAGCCGTGATATTATTGCACTGATAAGCTACAAGCTCTAGTAGCATGTTGTCTGAGTAAGAGGGTATATGATAGATGTGCTCTCACTTCATCTTTACACTTGTGTATTAATGTCGTCCTTTGACAAGTGTGCACAAAAATGAGTTACTGCACCTGGTGTTATTACTTCACCTGATATTACAAATGTAAACAACAAATCCCATAACACTATATAACAAAATCCCCTGCATTGCCATTGTTGCCTCTTCCTCTGTCTGCAGCTGCGTGCAGGGTGCATCAGTCCTCTGAAGAACCTGAGGCGACTCGGCATCCTGAGGATCCAGGACTTTTTTGATGGCTTCGACTCATACAGCTTCAGTCCAGACGAGCTAGACGCTGTCTTTCAGGCTGTGGTCTGGCCTCAGGTGCCTGTTGCAAACAACTTTTGTGTTTTCATATGGGTGTTTATCATATTTGCTTTATTAGTCCATACATTTCTGGCTCATATAGGAGGTAAAATTTCTTTTGGGCAGGTGTGCCGTCTCCCCACAGAGAGCCCGTACTCCCCCACCCCTCTGCTGAAACTCATCCATGTGTGGTGCAAAAATGCCAGGTTGGAGTCTGCCTCTCTTCTCCATTTGTTTACCAGAGCATCTTTAGCAGTAATAGTAGTTCTTATAAAGAGTGAGTTAAAGGACAAAGTGTAAAGATTGTTTTGTCTGTCTGGCTCAGGTACTTCCCCCTCTTGGCCAAGCATAGGCCGAACCAGCCAGAGTGCGATGTCCTCCTTAACGTGTTTGCACTCCTCTCCGCCAAGAAAGCTTCCCCAGCGACCATCGCCATGGTAATGGACATAGCTGAGTCCCTCGCAACCACTGAAGACTTTGTTGCCTCAGAGACGGAGAATGAGCTGACCGTCAACGGCTGTGTGTTCCCGCAGCCAGAAGAGGGCGCTCTTGTCACTGCAGGTTAGCCTTAATCTAAAAATCTTATCCTTAATATATATATATATATACAGTATATGTCTTCTAACTTCAGTGTCAGGCTACGTGTTGTAGAGTTAAATGTGCATGTTGTTTTATCTCCTCCAGACTCATTAACTCAGGGCTCCAGGCTGCTGCTGCCTCACGTATCCACCCTGCTGCGGTACCTCAGCGGAGTCGTGCGCAACACCGACAGACTCAAGAAGAAGAAGTTCAGGGCACAGGTGGCCAAAGAGCTCAACATCCTTTCCAAGTCAGTAAAAACATACAGGATGGTTCATATTCAAGTTTTTTTGCTAATGTGTTTTCTGTATGCACTTTTCTTTGTCTCATCTAACACTTTTTTGAATGTGTAACATCTGTTAGGGTCAGCCGATTTGTGAGCGACAAGGAGCAGAGCTCGGTGCTCATCAGCCTGCTGCTGCCCTACCTCCAGAGAGCCAACAATCCTCAAGTAAGACTAACAACTGTCTGCTTTATAAAAAACTGTTATGGTCCACAGTGCTGAAATGAGATTCATTTCATAGTGATCAAATATTTGAGAGCTTTCTGCCTTGAACAGAGCCTCCAAGGCTGCGTGAACCAACTATCTGACCCAGTTATGAATCTTTTACGAAGGGGTCAGAGCCAGGGTTAGGGATTTTGTTCTAGTCATGGAGGGAGGGATTTGCAAGCATGGGGACCTGGGAGGGTCAGGGCAAGAAAAAGTTTATTAATTTGGGCCAAGATCGAGGTGTTTGTAATAGATTTTACTTCTTCATGCTGCCCATGAATGACCTTACTGTGTGTTTATTTCAGGAGACAGAAATCGACATCCTGGCCACAGTGCAGAACCTGCTGCGTCAGTGTGTGCAGCCCTCTGCCTTCCTGCGGCCGCTCTGCAAACTCTTCTCCATCATCCACAACAAGCTGCCCAGGCAGGCCCTCACTAATGTCTTCCAGGTACAGCAGAGAACTGAGCAAAATGTTAGGTTTATAGGTATATTGTATTTGTGATTTAAGACATATAGTTGTGGTAACAGCCTGATCCATAACGGGTTTAACCAAAAAGACACTTTTTTGGATTTTCAGCTGAAGTTAATATCTTTGTTTACACAACCAAAATATAAAATTCCAACCAATATTATCAAATTCATTATTAACCTCAACAACATGCATAGTATTCAGGACAAAAGCAGTACATGAGGATAAGACTACCTCTGCCAGAGAGACTTTTTTGTGACCAAATTTATATTTTTCCTCCCCTCTTTACATTAATTATGGAGGAGACATTAAATAGGGAAATCAATTGAACTGAAATATTGGGTTAACGCTTAATAACACACATATGTGTATGTATTCATTAAGGTCATGAAATGCAAAAATACAGGTATGAATAATATATAAGAAATAGGAGATAATTGGATTGTTGCAGATATAAATTAAGGCTGTTGATATAAAGCCTAGATTTGACTTGATATATTAAAATGTTCTTGTTGTCCTTGATAATGACTACAAATGAACTTCTTAACACATTTTTTGAATGAATCTGCCTCCCTCTTAATTTGTATGTGCGTCTCTGCTTTCAGACTCTGTCAGATCTGGAGCCCTCCCTCACATACATCACTGATTTAGCAACAAAGGTAAGATCAAGTCGCATTCTTTCTTCTGTCTAGCTCTTTTGCTGCATTCATCACAAATTAGGAACCTTGGGAATAAAGGCATTAGAGTTGCATGGGAATTTAGAAAACATGCAGCTACTGTAAAAAGCCACCAGCAAATGCCTGTCGATTTTCATTCTTCGTACTTTTTAGTTATTTTTTAGCTAGTATGGACGTGAACTAGGTCTTATATTTCATTCGTTATGATCTTAAAAAGGTCTTAAATTTAACTTGTTGAAAACTGCAGAAACCCTTGGAGAAGACCCCGCAGTAATCTCTGACCCCATCAACAACTGGTTCACACTTTTATAACCACTCTCATTGTTTCCTGATCGCCTTCTCCAGCTTAACGCATTTGACAGCCGACACTTGGATGAGATCTACTTTGACGTGCGTCTGACGGCTTTCCAAGACGCCACCAGGCGAGTCAAAGACATGACGACTCTGGACCTGGACTACATCAGCACTGTCATACACAACTGCTTCCACACCTATGAGGTAAGCAGATGTATGATACAGATATGCTGTCTAACCTAATAGCTACAGCCTAAGAGGGGTTTCATTATCTCTTTGATTCTCCTCTCCTCCCCCCCCTCCCTCTTTGATGCAGATTGGCGACATGTCGCTGGCAGACAACGCCACCTTGTGTCTGTCTGCGGTGATCACCCAGTTGGCATTCGTCAAGGCTGGAGAACAGATCTACAAGGATATCGTACAGCACACCATCCTGGACGCTGTTCTCAAGGGGCTTCGCAGCAAGACTGAGGTAGCAACACACACCTCTCCCCCCATTTCTAAACACTCAATTGATATCAAGACTAATGCTGTAAACTCTCTTCCTGTACTCTCTTTCACTCTACCAGAGTGTGCAGCATGACTATACCACCGTGCTGGCTTGCCTGGTGAAGACCTTTCCCTCCAAGAAAGAGTTCAGAGACCTAGTCCAGCTCACCGACTACAACGACCCCGAGTCTGACTTCTTTGAGCACATGAGGCACATCCAGGTAAGAGAAGAAAGCATGAAAACTCACTACTCCTTTCTCCCTATTTTTATCTGACACGTTTTTTTTTCTTCTTTCTGTTCAGATCCACCGTCGAGGTCGAGCCCTGAGGAAGTTGGCCAAACAGCTGACAGAGGGCCATGTGGTGATGACGCCTCGTTCTCTCCAGAATTACATCATGCCGTACGCCATGACCGCCCTGCTAGATGAAAAGATGCTCAAGGTGACTCAAACTTGCAGAAATCTCACTAGGTTTATTTCAAATTGTACCTGTTTGTGTGTCTGACCCCTTCTCTCCTCACACACTGCAGCATGAGAACATGATATCAGCGTCGGTGGAGATGGTGGGCGCAGTGTGCCGCAGGCTGACCTGGTCCAAGTACCTCTACTACCTGAAACACTTCGTCCACATCCTGCAGACAGCGCAGGCTGAGCAGAAACTGGCTGTCAGGTGGGTCTGCTTAAAGTTCTTTTACTGTTTTTAACCATTGCATTGCTTTTTAAAACTCTACTTTTATAAGATTTGTTGAGGCGTTTTGTAAACTAACGATTGCACCTCTCTAACTCTCAACCAAGTTTGCTGGTCACAGTCCTGGAGGCTTTCCATTTTGACCATCAGACCCTCAGCATAGAAATGGAGGCTGCCAAGGCCAGAGAGGGTGAGTGACCACATGTTTATAATTCTGTATTTGTTTGGTCTTTGAAAACTGTTTGTTTTGGATTCTTTAAAACAAGTAAAGTCTAATAAATAAGACATAACATGTTTAATTTCTAATAGATATATAAAACATCCTAAATCAAACATACTTTTTCAAGCTGGTAGTCTCACGGTGGATGCAGATGACGAGGAGCAACCTGCAGTCGAGGAATTGGACGCAAGTGATGATGAGGAGGCAATGGAGGTGGATGGTAAGGCAGCTCCATCCGACGCTCCCATGGAAATTGACACTACTATTGGAGAAAAGGATGTTATCTCTGAGGAAGCGGCCACCACTGGAGCCAAAAGGCCAGCAGCCCCTAAACCCACCCCAGTGTCCAGCGGGCTGCCGCAGAGCAAAGAGGAGCTGGAGTCTCTGATCAGTGCCATCCACGAGACCGTTAATAACAGCGTGCTGCCTCGCCTGCACAAGTGTCTCACTGCAAAGGTACGATGCACACACACACACACACACACACACACAGTCTTACGTTGTTCTGAAAACTTTAAACAGCAGTATAACAGTGGAAGTGTGTGTGTGTGTCTGACATCTAGGTAAAGCGTGACGAGGAGCACAAGGCAGTGAAGTCAAAGGACGTGAAGGAAGAGGAGGTGGTGAGGATACCGATAGCCTTCGCCATGGTCAAACTGATGCAGACTCTGCCTCCACACATCATGGAGGCCAACCTGCCTGGGTATGCAGCTTTGTGTGTCCATGCACATTGGTTGTTTTATCTGTTCTTATTGTGTACAGTCACACTGAACGAACACTTTTATTTCCCTGTGTACTGAGTATTATATATGGAGAGAATGACAATAAATGTTTGATCATAACTTCTTTATTGGTGTAGCATTTAGTTAGTGTTCATATTTGTTTGTGTCCTATAGTATCCTGATCAAGGTGTGTGTGCTGCTGAGGAACCGTTTCCAGGAGATCCGTGACGTGGCGAGGGGAACTCTGGTGAAGATCGTCGAGACTTTAGGCTGCAGGTACCTGCAGTACCTGCTCAAAGAGATGCAGTCAGTCCTGGTCAAGGGCTACCAGGTATGAGCACACACAGGGATGAAAGCATGCAAACAGTTACAAAGACACAGAGAAGAACACACACATATTGGCTTGTGCTTGTGCAGGCTCACGTGTCATTTCTTTATTTTGTCATTTTTTATATGAATAGATGGCTATGCTGAGCCTTTGTTTCTGTTTGTGCACCCCTCTATCCAGGTTCACGTGCTAACATTCACAGTATACCAGTTGCTGTCAGTCCTCAGTCCAACCTTGAAGAGTGGTGACCTGGACCCGTGCATGAACATGCTCATTGATGTAAGAATGTTTCACACCACAAATCCACACAGACGCCACTATGTCAAATAAGAAAAGTGGCCTAACAATTGCTTCTTCAATCTTCTTCTTCCCTGTCGGTTAGATTTTCAACAACGAGCTGTTTGGGGCTGTGGCTGAGGAGAAGGAGGTGAAGGGGATCGTCTCCAAGCTGATGGAGGCTCGACACAGCAAGAGCATGGACTCCTACGAGCTGCTGGCCCAGTTTTGCAGCAAGGAGAGCATCACCAAGCTCATATTGCCACTGAAGGAGGTGAGCAGGGATTGGATTAGATGTGAAAAAAATAAATAATGCATGCATAGTTAAACTAGACTCAATATATATTTAAAATCAGATGATATTGTGTGAAAGTCTTCCCTACACAAAAGTGAGTGATGAATTGGTCTTGAATGATCACATTTGGTAGTAAAAAAAAATAATTAAAGAGAAAATAATTGAAATACAAGATGAGGAACTGTATTTATTTGAGTCTCATTTTGACATTTTTTCATAAAAGTAACTGATTGATTGATGAAAAGGACACTGTCACAGGTGTTTTTTTCAGACCTTCTTATAACAGCTGCTATGTGAGGAATCTTCTCTGTTTCTTCTGCCTCTTTCTGTTGTGGAAAAAGTAAACCACTTTTAATTAACAATATCCAAATATAACTATATATATATATCAATAAATAATATTGTTTTAGTTAAATAATTAAGCTAGTAGCTGGTAACAAGAAATGCAAAGCTTAATTTTTTCTTTGTCACACAATCAGTGGGTAACAGCAGAGCAACCAACAGACTGTGTGACTAGCTAGCTTTACTATCTGGTAGCTCAACACACCAATCTTTTCAGCTAGCTAGCTGACTTAAAATAAAACTCAGCCAGCCACTGCATGTAATGTTAATTATCCATATACAGTACTGCATACGGCTGTAGAATCGCTGTGTTAAATCTAGTAACAGCTTTTGTAGCTAAGCAATGCTAACAACTTTAGCTAGCTAGTTAGTTACTTTAATGATACTTGGAAGGTCACAGAAGTGTAACACACAGTTCTCCTCACTTTTCTGTGTTTTTTGTCTTCCCCTCCTAAGATCCTGGAGACTTCATCTAGTCTGAAGGTGTGTAATCGGGTTGCTGCTGTGCTGCGTCGACTGGTCCTGGGTCTGCTTGTCAACGGGGGCATGACTGCCCAGGATATCTTACTGCTGTGCCACGGCCTGGTCAGCGAGAGTCTGCCACTACTCACCAGGAGAGACCGGTACACACGAAAGCTCACATTAATATACAGTAAAACACTTGCTCATTTACCTCTACCATTTATGACACTGTGTGTGTGTGTGTGTGTGTAGAGACAAAGCCTCAGCTAAGCCTCCCCCAGACCCCAGACTGCCCCCTCCCAGCTGCCTGCTCCTTCCTCCAACTCCTAAGAGAGGGGGTCAGAAAGCTCCGGTCAGCAGCCGAACCAACATGCACATCCTGGTGGACGCTGGCCTCAAGGTGTGCACATTTATTAGCATTTGTTTTTAGCAATATAAAACATTTCATGTTTCTGAAGTGATCTGTATATTCTTCAGCTGCTCCACCTGAGTCTGAAGAAATCCAGAGTGACGTCGTCTGAGGCCTCGGTCCTGGAGATGCTGGATCCTTTCGTACTGCTGCTGCTCGACTGTCTCAACTCAATGCACGTGAAGGTATGAGCATTTTATGTGCACATGGGTACTTTTTTTTATCAGCCCAGCTTTGAGCATCAGTTGATCAGACACATTCTGATCTCTCAAACAAATAAAATGGAGATTAGAACTTCTACTCCCTCTTCTCTCATCACCTCCTCCCCCCCAGGTGATCACAGAGGCTCTGGTGGTGTTCACCTGGCTGTTGAAGTTCCCTCTGCCGGCAGTGGAGCAGAACGCCGACCAGCTGACCAAGCAGCTTTTTGTCCTGCTGAAGGATTACTCCAAGGCTGGAGCCGCCCGTGGAGAGAACTACCACCTCGTCCAGAACTGCTTCAAGGTACTGCAAGTAATAAATACACACATACTGTATGCACACACCTGTAGATAAACAGGTGATGCTGTAGACTGAAGAAAGACTTGCTGCATTGATTTATGATGTTCACACTTATTTCTCTCTCAGGCCATCACCATACTGGTGAAGAATGTCAAAAGCAGCAAGATCTCAGAGACACAGCTGCAGGTGCTGCTGGGATACGCTGAGGAGGACATCTACGACCAGTCTCGCCAGGCCACCGCCTTCGGACTGCTGAAGGTAACTGGTCAAATGTTGACCTGCTGGTGCAGTGATTATTTTTTAATGTGCAGGACAAATCTGAAGTTCAAAAATATCATTAAAGCTTCATGACAGATGTGTTTACACATGTAATTGTCTCCTCCAGGCGATTCTGTCCAGGAAGCTCATTGTTCCAGAGATGGAGGAGGTGCTGAAGAAAGTAGCCAAGCTTTCCGTCACTGGCAGCAACGCTATGATCAGAATCCACTGTCGACAGGTGCACGCACATGAAAGAAGACAGGGCACATCTTTCCACATTGCCGTACACTAAGTGGCAGAAATGTTTTCAAAGCCTTGTGCTCAGCCACAGTTCAAGCTTTGTGTTTTGCAGATCTATCTAAAATACCTGCTGGACTACCCACTGGGGAGGAAGCTGAGAGAACACCTTGACTTTGTGGTGTCTCAGCTGCGCTACGAGCACGACACAGGCAGGGAGTCTGTGCTGGAGATGCTGGCCTACATCTTCCAGACTTTCCCTCAGGTGAGTACATTTCCTCTCACATTTGCACGTGTGAATCAGACTGAAAAAAATAAATAACAGAAACGTTGATTAATTCTGCATATATATATCATCTTTGCATGCATAATCATAGCCCAAACAAAGACAACCGGAAGATAATCACACCAAATTTTTTTTTTCTGCTCAGAACCTGCTGTTGCAGTACAGCGGCCTGTTCTTCGCCCCGCTGGCCCTGGTTGTGGTCAATGATGACTCAGCTCGCTCTAAGAAAATGGCCGCCATGGCCATCAAGGCCCTGCTGGCCCAGCTGGACTTGGACCACCAGAACACCCTGTTTGCCCTCGTCAACACCTGGCTGAATGCAGAGAAGGTAAACGTGCACTACTGCAACAACTTTACCCCAAAGTGAATTCAAATTAGCTCCTTTTTTTTATAATTTCAACATGAAAGTTTTTAGAATTTTGTAACATTTGTACAACTCATTTAAGATCTCATTTAAACCTCTGACCCCTCCCCCCCGCTCTCTCAGGCCAGCCTGCAGCGTCTCGGGGCTCAGATTTGTGGTCTGTTCGTGGAGGTGGAGCAGGAGAATTTCACCCGTCGCCTTGACGACCTGCTGCCTCTGCTGGAGAAAGCGATAAACCCAGACAACTACGAAGACGTGAGGCAGCACATTCGTGCCCACCTTTGGCCTCAAGTTTAAAACCTGAAGAAGAAAAAAAACGTGTAACTATGATTTTCGTTCTGTTTCAGATCGAGGAGGAGCAGGAGGAGAAGGGAGCAGACAGGCTGCTGTTCAGTTTTCTAACCCTCATCACCAAACTGAGCAAACACTGCGGCCTACTGGAGCTCAGCAAGCCTCATGACACACTCTGTCACATCTGGGGTAAAGGACAGACACACACCGCCTCTCTATCACTTACATACACACACATATTCCACACACACGTACTCACTAAATTTTTCTACATGTGCTCCTGCAGGTCACATTGAAGCCCACCTGCGGTACCCTCACTGCTGGGTGTGGCTGACCGCCTCGCAACTTTTTGGTCAGCTGTTTGCAGCCCATCAGGCGGAGCAGCTGGTTGCTGTTTGGAGAGGAGAGGGAGGAGATGCTTCACTCCAGTCATCAGCCACAACCTTCATCACCAGCAACCTGGACAAGAAGGTGAGGCCAAGGACCACACGTTTTCCTGCAGTGATCTAATTCTGCTTCTTGTCGTCATTGTTTGAACAAATGTTCTCCTTTTTTTCATCCTTTGTGACATTTAGATGCGAGAGTTGGCGTTATCCTTCTGCCATCAGCTACAGTCCAAGTTCCTTGACACGGCGTCAGGAGAGCAGGTGCCCAACCTCCACCAAAAACACATTTCAGTCAAAGCTAAATTCAAAATCACAGAGGGGATTTGATTGACAGGCATGTTCCACTCCGCCCACAGGTGATCAAGAACCTGCTTTTTGTCGGCAAGGTGATCTACCTCGTTTCCCCCGAATCTGACGTCACCTCCACTCAGGAGGAAGTGAAAGAAGAGGAGGAGGAGGAGCAGAGGGACAACGGACATGAAGAGGACGAAGATGAGGAGGAGAGGGAAGAGAAAGAAAAGGAAAAGGAAGAGGATGACAAGGACGATCGGCCTCCTTCCCTGCTGTGGTTGATGAAGAAGCTGTCGCTGATGGCCAAGAGAGAGGCAGCAAACACCCCCAAAGTTCCCCTGAAGGTACACAGAGAAACTCTGGGTTACATGTCCAGTTCTGTTGGCCAGTGACTGTATACAAAAGAGCCTTGGCTGACTTACGAATAGTCAATATTAGAACAATAGTTCACATTTTTGTGAAAGACGTCATGAACGTGCCAAAAACCAACAAAAATCACCAACTCTGCATTTCCACTGAGGTCTTCAGCATCTTTCAGCTCATTATTTTGGTTTTACGGCCCACAACTTGACTGTTTTGATTCATCATCTCATCAGCATAGTTTTTAGATCAGCTGTTTTTAGCAATAATCCAATAGATGAATCCATTGTAAAGTACTTGCTCAACACCAAACAGCAAAGTCAGCAAGCAGCTTTTGATCATAGTGGAGAGTTTAGCAGCTGCAGAGCTAGATATTTCCCCCAGGAGCTGGTTGAGACCCAAACAGTTATATTATGAGCTTACATTTATGTTCTGTTGCACCCCTGACCACAGCCAGTATCACTTTGTGGTCAGAGATCCTCACCTAATACTTTACTTTTTCTTGCCAGGTGTTCAAAATGTATTGACTCATGATTATAAAGACAGCCACTCTGTCAAAACTTGAATTTCAAGTGATATATTTATTTATTTGACAGGGACAATGCACATTTAAAAAGTAAGGTATAAACAATTACCATTGTTTAATTTCATTTTCTTTCCCTCCACGGTCTCCTACAGAGAACGTGTGTGTTTAAGTTCCTGGGAGCGATAGCCATGGACCTGGGGAAGGAGCGACTTGGCCCCTATCTGACCACTATCATCACTCCTCTGTACAGGGAGCTGGACAGCACCTATGCAGACCAAGGTAACTGCTCTTAATAGCCCATCTTAAAAACCCTAGAAAGCTGTTTGTCCCAGGGTCTAACTTGTCATGTGGGAAAATGGCAGAACATTGAAATAAACCTCAGACTTCCTACAAATATTGATAGATTCCACTGCACTCTCTATGTCCAGATCCCACACTGAAGAACCTGGCACAGGAGCTTATAGAGCTGCTGAAGAAACAAGTGGGGCTGGAGAGATTCTCTCTGGCCTTCTCTGCTGTCCAGAAGGAGTTTTCACAGAGGCGAGTGGCGCGCAAACGACACAGAGCCATGCAGGTATGATGGACACCAAAGCGCACATGCGCACACACCATTGCAACAACTTTGTTTTTAGCAATCAGTTTACATTTGTCGTGGGGGGGGGGGGGGGGGGGGGGGGGGGGGGGGGGGGGG
>JBBPCS010000330.1:8017236-8044787 GCA_037974645.1 Hollardia meadi
GTTATACCATGGAGCTGATTTCCTTTGTTTTATAATCTTCTTTTTTAGAGGGGCAATAGAGTCTAATGTCATTCGGAAACAACCTCAACACAAAATGGTACAATCACTGATAGCAATCTTTACTGAGAATCATTTTCACTGTACAAGCAGATATAAATATGCAACCATAAACCTTTGAGCGTACAGTTAGTGTTCAGTAACTATATCACTAATATGCCAAAGCTGTACTCAAGGATTCCAATTGAAAATGGCTCCAACTACTAAATTATTTTTTAAAAAAGTGGAAACACAAATGAACAGGAGGAAAAACAATAGAAATCAATGACATTGCATGTGCCTGACAATATAGTACAAAAACAGTCCAGGCTACAGTGACACTAGACCAGAGGACATGCAGTAGATATGGAATACATTTTTTTTCTTCACTGTTTCATTAAGTAAGTAAATCAGAACATTTCACACAAGCCGGCAGATTGTTCACACTACAGAAAGGTACATTGGATTTCCTATATATATCAGTACTGTATCATATTATTAAAAGCTATTTAATGAGTTGGCAATCAAGCAGCTGCTTCTCCGTGACAATGTGTCCTCATCTGTGGGTGTTCAGGTCTGGAGCAGGAATGAAGTTTGTCTGGTCAAACCTCTGGTGGTGATTGTACCCTGATGGGAAAAACGCTGCCTCCTGGTGGATCTTCATGGCATCTTTTTACAGACATTAGTGCCCACCAACTACTGATCATCTTCTAGCTTTACTACACGCGAATGACTCAACACCCAACATCGTCCAGCGAAGACACCTGATTTCAGAAATGCTACAGATCAGTGTAGATCGGCTTAATCCATTGTAACTTATTTAAGTGCTGAGACTATTACAAATTAGCAATATTTAACGTCTGTTCACTGGTGTTTTTTGCATTTCCAAAACACCATAAATGTAGATAGTAACTTGTTGCTCATCCATCACTGAAGTCATACAGCTTTCTAAAACCTACAAACGTGTCAGCAGCATTGGGAGAGATGTGGCTTCTGAGCGTAGTGTGTTTTGTGACCGGTCCAGACGTTACTGCAGCCCTCGCTTCTCAGTCCCGGGCATGAAAGGCGGTGGGCATTGGGAGGGCTTGGCAAAGGCTTCAGGTGGGTTGGAGGTGGGGGAGGAGTGCAATCACTGGTCCAGTGGAAAGAAAGATGTGGGGAGGGGTCAGTCACAAGGCTTCATACAGAAGGGTCAAAGGTCAGGTGTATATACAGAAAGGGCGGGAGCCTTTACTGTCGACTCTTCAGTGAATCCACCAGCCTACGAGGACAGAGAGCAAATACAATTCAGTCTGGGTAAACACAGAACAGATGACATGTTGGGAAACGTGTTATAAATACTGAACAGAATGACTAATCTAGTCTAACCTTTTCATGAGCCCCTCCACGTTGTCTTCACACATTATTTCTCTCACTACAGCAGATACCTAATAGGATGCTGAGTTTTTCTCTTTTTCAACTTCAGCCCATCTTAAATAATTTACTTCCATTTCTTTTGTTTCTCTGTGTAGTACGGCAAAACCTACCATTCCATTGCGTCTTCCAGGCCTGTGCCTTTTGTGGCCGAGGTCTTGAAGATCTGCCATTTTCTGTCTTTGAGGGCGGGGAGGCCCAGAGCGTTGGCCACCTCTGTGGGCGTCATTGCCTGGTCCATGTCCTGCTTGTTCGCAAATACCACCAGGATAGCTTTCTTCAGCTCTTCCTCCTGGATAAAACACACAGTTGTAATTACATTGTGAAAAATAGCAGTGAAAACCCCCCCCCCCGCTTTAATCATTTGTATCTTATTATAAGCAACTCAATTCCTAATGGTGATATTTAACTACTCTTAAATACTTAAATGTTAGAATTGAAATATACTACTGAATTAATAGTTTTACTTTGAAAAACCCTCTGTTTGAATTTATGTGGTTTGAATTCTCCTCTTTAAAATTTCCACAAGGTCAATTTTGGTGTCTGGATTTAGTCAATCCATTTTAAGCAACCGAATTATTTTACCCGACTTAAGTTCAGAATTTGAGCAGCTAGAAATTTTTTATTTTACTTTGGACATTTGGATTTGTCAATCTAAATCTGGAATTGCAAACTGAATTGCAATATAAAGTGCTCAATCGTGGTTAAATTTCACAATTGGATATTCAGATGCTTATTTGATTGTTTTATTTTCTTACAGTTTGAGCTGATATTACAAGTCACACCAGTTTTATGGCAATTTAACTATTACTTTAAAAAAATATCTTGTCAAGAACCAGTGTTGGACAAATGTTTAATGTGACCTTGTGGAGGCAGTAGAGGAAAAGTGAAGGTATTCTCAAAATGATTAGAACTGATCCTCTTCAGACAACTCTATACAATAGTTGTTGAGTGATTTCTCTCTGGACATCCCCACAGCTCTGCCACTAGCCTGACGGTTCAAGCTTGCGATGAAACCCCCTTACATCTGACTTGGTTCTGTTTTTAGGTCGGAGTTGAGAATAAATCTCCTTACCTCCAACATGGCCACCAGCTCAGACTTTGAAATGCCCATCCTGTCGCGGTCACTGCTGTCAACAACGTAGATGACTGCATCAGTGTTTGAGTAATAACACCGCCAGTAGGGCCTGTCGAGCAGAGAGAGGTTGTCAGATGGGCAAGGAGACAGAGCAGGATGGGGAGGTGGAAGAGAAGCTCCATCAAAGACACAGGACTGACAGAAGTCAAAAAGTTCAAACATTTAAAAAGCGAGGTGAAATTAACCTAAAAACAGGAAACGTGAGTGATGGAGAACTAAGATTACAACTTCTTAGAGCAGCCAATTGTGAGTTCCATACACCAGAGATAAACGTGGTTGTATGTACAGTATCAGACCTGTAATGTTCTAAATTTGATAACTCAAATTTGACATACAAAAATTGGATTTCTGTTTGTCCCCAATCATTAAGATGTCAACTGAGGCACAAGCTGTTTATAGCTACGTCCATGTTCCACAAACAGTGACTCCTGGGAGCTCAGCAGCACAGTGAACATCTGCCACCTACCTGATACTCGTCTGTCCTCCCAGATCCCACACCTGGAACTTCAGATTCTTGTATGTGACGGTCTCGACGTTGAAGCCGATTGCTGTGCAGAGGAATCCACAAATGTATACAGTGAGCATAGAGAACACGGCGAGCCTGCCTGATTATTACCACTGTCTCATCTGCATGTACAGTGGGATATTTTTGTTGAGTACAGCAAATTCAATTTATCCTCTAAGGCTTTATAATGTGAGGGAGAAATCAGGAGGCAAATGATGCTGAATCTTAGGTTTTGTAGAAACTAAATGTTAAAGACTTCGCACAATACTAATAACTTGATATAAATCTTCAAATCTAATAGTATTCAGTCTTTAGTCTAGATGTTTGGTGCTCCACAAAGATCCTATCAACAAATCAGTGACACAACATGCATGTATGAGAAGTATGTGCTGTCAACATTCAGCATCTGTACATTCAATGGAAAAAGCTCATAAAACTTTTGAATTATTGTGCAATCGACTACACGCAGAAACAACTCTGGATTTTTAATACACGTCATTAAATTAAACTTTGTTTGCAAAACTGTCCGTAGACAAGCAGAAGGTGATCATGCTTCTCTCCAGTCAGAACACTTGTGTAAAAGAAGAATGCTGATCAGACTGGTTGCACCTGTGTTCACCAAGCCTTTGTCTGCAGGATTACTGGTCTGACATTCATAATCTATAATTACTGTCCATGAAGTGTTTGTGCTCATACCACTATGTTAAATTTAGTGCATATGTTAAACAGAGTTTAACTGATGTGCATCTTAATCTGTTGTGAAAAGAGGAATAAACACTATACAAATATGGAAATAAACAGATGGAACAAACCAGTACATACTGGGGATTGTGGTGACCACTTCGCCAACCTGTAGCCGGTACAGAATGGTCGTTTTTCCAGCGCCGTCCAAACCCAGGATCAAAATCCTCATCTCCCTGGTGCCAAACAGGCCCGAGAAGATTCTAGAGAAGAAACCACCTGAGGGGAGAAATGTGTACTGTGAAAAGCAGCTTTTCATTAGTGGATGGGTAGAAAATGTACATTTGATCAACTAAAACAGCAAAGGTTCCATCTTCATTATGAACCGATTACTTTGGTTTTGTTGGGTGTAATACACTTTGCTCTCTGGTGAACAATGATTGGCCTTTTTCATCGTTTTGATTTTGCATAGACTTAATGGTATGTTAAATAATCTTAATAGACTAGGTGGTTAATGGTTAATCAAACATAGAAATGAATTCAACCCAAAAAAGAGTGAACTTTTAAAAGCCCGGCTCTTATCCTCGTTTAAATGACAGTGGCCTCACAGTTAGTATCACTCAGGTGGTTGAGCAAGTTAGCAACGGTTAGCTTAGCTACAGTCAGTGACGTTATGGCATGACTGCAGGTTGTCATGGTTAATCTCTTTATGTCCTTGCTGCCAATATGTAAATACTATAAAACGGCTAACGTGAATAGCTTGGAGTGAAAATATTTAGGAACCGCCCGACACAAAAACGCTATGGACGGAAAACATAACGTTACGGCGTTCACTGTAAATAGCTAACGGTAGCTACATAAGTTAGCTGGTAACAGTCGCACTGCAATGATGAAGAAGGCAACTACAAAACATATACAACGCCTGTATCTAATTTGGCATAAGCGGTCGTGTTACATGTACTCAAAGCACACATTTTATCCAGCAATAATTAAATCACTCACCCATGTCGATAAGACTACAGTCCTTGTACCAGCAGGTTGATAGGTGGCAGGTTGAGCAGATTCCTTCTTCCGTGTGGTTGACGTGTCGCTAAACGGTGTCATCAACTTTCGCCTTGTTTGTGTTCCGACACATTCGAAACGGCATGTTTCGATGTAAAATAAGAAAATAACGACTAAAAGCACACTGTAAAACTATTTTTCATAATGCAGCTGACACCTGAATAGACTTTTAGATTTTATACACATGAATGGTGGGTGGACTGCTTTAGAAAAACGTAAGTACTTTTAACGAAAGTGCTGCTTGTGAAAAGAAGATTCACCCGGACGCTGTGGTAAAGGTTATATTCAAGACACCAAAACAGATATGTGTTCCAAAATGCTAACAGCTATTCTTAGTAAAGGGAATGTGTCAGCAACGCGTGAATTGTTTTGAATGCAGCTCACATTAGACGAAGGAGTTGCCTTCTCTTAACAGCATCAAATTTATGATCACCTCAGACAAGAAAGATTATAAACATAATTGTGAAAGCTGCTACACTTGACGTTAATTTGATGCAAAATGCGACTGTTCTGAACAGTGGTGTATAACTTTACAATGCGGGAATTGCTCTAAGCTGTAATTATCTACGGATGGACCTGGTGCCAGTCGGCTGAGGCATCATTTACAATCCGCGGTGAGACTGACGAGGCGGGACCGCCGACAGGATGGTGGAGCGGTCGGACCGAGCCCCTCTGCTGGACTGGGAGGAGGTTCCCTCCGCGGAGAAGCCCGGCGGAGCGGCGCCACCGGCAGCACACGCAAAGGACCGACTGTCGAGCCCCTCAAACAATCGTGCATCACCAGGATGCTCCTCGCCCGGGTTTGGGTGGAGCAGCGGTCCAGGGGGTCCCACTGCCAGCAGGTCTGTCTCCAACGCAGACGGCTGCAGCGCCACACCCGCGACCTCCAGCACCCCGGCGGGCAAGGATGAAGCGCCGCGTCCCGACAACGAGGAGCATCACATGGATTCAGGATCGAGGGAGGCGTTGCTGGAAGACAGGATGGTGAAATGGGAGGAAAAGGACCAGATTGTGTCGGTCTTTGTGGTCACATTCAATACCAGAACAGGTGGGACATAAAATATGCAACATGGAATTATCATGGGTGTGTTAAACGCAATACAAAATGTTTACAGACAAGGGAAAGGATAGTGTTTATAGACAGGGAAGGGGAGGAAAAAATAGATGGATTCTGCCTCGCCTGCATGCAGCCCCCATGTTTGACGCCCAAAACGAAGAGCGCATGTTTGTATCAAGTCTGCAGAACCTTTTCCGACAGGTGTGGCTGGTTCTGACCTAGCCTTAAGTTTAGATGCGCAATTAAAAGCTATGACACCTTCTGTAGTCTAACTATAGAACACAACATGTTAGGATAAGTGCTGTGATAGAAATCAGTCAGCTGGTTGTTTCTGCAGAGTAGGCCTATACATTTTTAATGTTGAAGACATGATGAGCCCCTGTGAAATAAGAGCCAACCAGGTTACCTAACTAGAGGGCTAATCAATTTAAGAATCATAAGATTGAATGTTTTTGAAGTGACAGAGAAAACCTGAGTTGATGACACAGGAGATTCCCTACAGGGTGGAGCACTGCACTTCATGATTTTGCAGCATGTCACGAAACAGGAGAATAATAGGGTGATGAACAGGTTATAACCACACTTTTTTAAAAGAAATATCTACTCACTGGAGGGGTCACTGATATCAGTTCACACAGTCTGAGAGGGGCTTTACAGGAAAGGCCTCAATTTGAAGCCAACACATGGGACATAGTGGTACCTTAAATGTGTACCTATAATACCTAACTTACCCTTTTATTCAGTATATTTTCATATTTGCAGAATTTTACAAACAGCCAAGGTGAAACCAAAATATCCACAGTTTGTGTCCTCAAACTGTCATGTTAGAAGGAATTCCCTGTTCCATGTTTTTTTTTTTTATTACAAGAAGAGGATTAATTAGAATAGGATTAGGATTCATTTTAGTATTTTACCCATGATACAGCTGTATGCGGCTGTATCAGAATTTTTAGACAAATTTTGATTTCAGGATCTTTTGTTTTCAAGAGCCACATGGTACATTGCAAATGTAACAAGCAAAGCATGATGTAAAACGTGTACTAAAAAGACCTTATTGGTGCTTCTCAAAGTCAAGGATACTTTCTTGGGTAGGACGGGTCCTTGGAAGTCAGGTCCTAAAGAGGCTAGGCGAGACTCTTTCCTAGCGTTCTGAGAAAACATAATGGAACAAACAGGCAGCTGTGCGTCAATGAAAAGGCTTAGTGTGCATAGGATTGTTGGTACTTCAGGCACGCCGAAGATACACAAATTCAGCTGTTTGTGGATCCTTCCTTGACTTTGAGAAGCACCCTATGTCTCTACTATTTTAAGCAGTGGGTGACCTTTTAATACTGGTCTGTGTGTACAGGAAACAGCTTTGTAACCACTTTACACTGCGTGACACTTCATGTCAATAACAGCTGTCAAAGTGACCATAGAGCATCCTTGGTGTTTGGCCACAGGTGGGTTTTCATCCCAGTGGATGATACAGACCTGGAAGGCTCAATCTGATGATCGATCCACTCATATTTTTGCAGAAACACCATCGACTGATACATGTAGCTAATGAATATGATTTAAAACCACACTGGCTGAGTCACCTCTTCTGCCTCCCTGCACCTATCAGGTCGTATTTGCTCAGCTGCCGCTCGAGGGTCAGCGCCCGATCGACACATAATGAATTCCAAGGAATCCAGTCTGGCTGTGTCACTGCCATTTTATGAGCATGAAATGAAATGGTGATAATATATTTACAGTCTGGTCTTGTGTCAGTGTGACAGTGCTTGCCTGTGTGTTTTATTATTATCTCTCTGTAATGTGGGTGTGATAGGAAACATGCTGGAGTGGTGTCTGCCCAAAGACATGGACCTGGAGGGTGTGGAGTTCAAAGCCATCGCCAGCGGCTCCCACCGAGTAACCACAGACTTCATGTGAGTGCGTGTGCATAGTGGATAATTAAATGCATGGTGATCATAATGCACAAGGGGTGTAAGAAAATATTGATACGCTTGATTATGGTGATACTGTATTCAGATTGCACAAAAAGTAGTGCTAGAATGTTGGATTTTACCATTGACGTATATAAAGATGGATGACGCGTCTCCATCTCCTCCCACTGTACGAAAAGGAGGCCGGATATGAGCGCTGCCATCTTGCACTGGTGACGTCCGCTCAGTAGGTGGTGGAGCCGCGGTATTGAGTTCCTGCCCATATACCCGACCAACTCAATCGTGAGCAGAGCTCAACTGTCAATCATGATGTTTCACCCCGTTTTCATAGCATCAAATAACTAATTAAAGCCAAACTGATCAGAAATATGAACACTTCAACATACATCAGCGTCAACTACCTAAAATGACACAAACCATCTTTGGGGAAAATGTATTTGACGTGTGCTTAGTTTTTAGTTTGGCCCATGTCCCATCTGCTAGCATGGAGTGGGAGGAGTTAATGATCTATACTGCAACCAGCCACCCGGGGCCGATCAACATTTTTTTGGCTTCAATTTAGGGGAGCTCTTGTGTTGTCCATCTTTATTTTACAATCAAGTGATGTTACAGGGGATTAATACAATACATGTTGTGATACATATTGCATTGCCAGATTCTTTGAAATACACAGACCTAGTATGCACAATAGAGGAAGTTGTTCACCTTCTTTAGTGGAAGAAGTATTAGGATGCAGCCCCATGTCTTTCTCCTGATAGGAGAGAAAGTGTTGCCCGGCCAAAAGAAAGAAAAAACAAGCCCAGCCATCTGGCAGTGCTTTTGATTTCATGACTCATGGCTTCTTCTGTCTCCCTCTTCTCTCTCCCTCTCTCCCCTCCATCCACAGCTACTTCCGTAAGGGCTCCTACTTCGGCCTCGCCTGCTTTGCCAACATGCCGGTGGAGAGCACGGTGGAGAGGGGGGCGAGGATGAAGTCGGTAGGGATCTTGTCTCCTTCCTACACCCTGCTCTACCGCTACATGAGCTTCCTGGAGCACCAGGTCAGGTAAGACGAGCTAGTTTGTACAACAAGGTGGTCTGTTTATGCACATGGCAGGAACTGTTACTGTGAACAACAGACTTGGAATTAGGGGCTGCGACTAATGATCATTTTCATTAGTGATTAATTTCTCTCAATATCATCTCTCAATAGTTTTTTGATTAATTAATAACCTGTTTAGCCTGTATAATGTCACAAAGATATTAAAAAATGCTTACCAAAGCCCAGGAGCCCTAGATTATGACTTCAGATGTGTTGTTTTCCCCATCCAACATCCCAAAATCCAAAGATATTACAGTCAACAAAAACAACCCCCCACAATGTCCATTTACTAGCTGTTCTGGAGCTTTTGATCAGATCACGTAATCATCCTCAGGAGATGTTTTCCATGTTGTCGTGGAATTGCAGATGGTCATATTTCCTTTTTTCTGCCAAGCACTTTAAGGACTTCCAATGTTGGCTTTAAAGTTGAGATTTAAAGGCAAAAACATTGAAGTTTATGAAGCAATTCTCTACTAATTTGATGCGTAGTTAATCGACGTACTGTTTTGGCAATGCTTAAGTTAGTCATTTTTTCACAATATGATTATTGTTTCTTCACAAGGGAGTCTTTTTTTTATAATTTCAGAGCAAACTCATAAAATACAATAATATAATAAAAGTATAGATAATTATCTTGTGTTATGTAAATATGTTTTCTATTGTTTTAATTTAAAACTGCACATACACACATCTGTGTTGACATCCCTTGGTTTTTATTGGGGCACTGACAAAGCATTAGTCACTGTGGCCAAACAAGTGTAACCAGAGGGCAAACAGTCTACAGCTATGCTAGACACCATGTGAGCTGGCACTTGTGGCTGGCTAAATGTTAACGTTAGCATGCTAACATGCTCACGCTGACAATGCTAACTGAAACATGTCCTCGACCACAGTGCTAACGTGCTGATTTCTAACTGGTATAATGTTTACCATGTTCACTCTCTATGTTCAGGATTACCTAGATGAAAGCAAGCCTAACACATAAAAGCTTTTTTATATGGTTGTGGATCCAGTTCTACATATCAGAATGCACTTGGAGTTAAGATCAATTTAAGAGTTAAGATCAATTGTGGCCTCTAGAGACTTCTACCAGAGCTTTTTATTTATATCTTTCATCTTTTCTTCTGATTTTAGCCTACTTCTTCTTCTGCTTTCTTCCCCCTCAAATAGACCACTCTCACACTTTCCATGACACCTGTTTTCTCTTCCTAAAACTGTAGATCCACTACTTCATTAATAATTTTGCCACTGTGGACAGGCCTGTGAGCTACACTGATTTGTCTCGCCCCTGTCACACTTGCTCATGAACACAGCTCTCTCTATATTCAGTCCCTCTTTCTTGCTGCTCTCTCTTCTCTCACACAGTTCCCACACTCCGGCCTCTCCTGGCCTGCGGTCACACAGTGGTCATGCTCCTTACTCATCATTCCCCACGTAGTTCGCTTCAGATACCTCGTCTGCTGACTGCTACAGCAGTTATATAAAGGGCTCACTGTTGGTCACAAGGTCATTCAGATATTTAGGAATTTATGGATACTTTCCCCTTTTCTTTCATCTCTCTCTATTTCCCTCTATTTCTGAATGGGTGAAATACTGTGAAATGGATTGTGGTCATAGAAAAATGAACCTAAATATAAATAATGTTACATTACATCATATTTTTCCCAGACTCACATCCAGCACACGGCATATTGGTGGTTCAGTTTAGCCCTGTCTATTGTTACTAAATGAGGCCAAATGAATTTGTATTACAAAGAGCTGATTATTGTTTCACTATATTTCATGACATGACCTCATGCATCCCACATTTTAGCTCTGCATTTAACAATTTAAAATGGGACTCTTTGCTGAACAATTGTCATTTTGAAAATACGTATACTATTTGGAGGAAAAGTCACGGTATGTCTAAATATCACAAAACGAATAGTTTTGGTTGGGACCCTTGTTCTATGATTTGGAATGAAGCTGTATTGTGATTGTAGATTATTATTACAAGCCGTAGTTTCTTCAACGTTAAAGATAAACTTAAGAAAAAAAAATCAGCTTGTGTAAATGTGTGAATATTTTAATTTTAAGGTCTATTTTTTTTATCCCCTGCTTCAGGCTCCAGCTTCAGTCCCCAGGCCACTACTCCCCACTAGAGGCCTTCTATGAGGACAAGCGAGCATTACTGCCCCCGAGTGGGGATGGTGTTGTTACTGCATGTCCAGCCAATGCCTGGGGAGCTGCAATAAACCACAGCATGCACCCTGAGATGAAGGTAGGAGGCACATTTCCACTTCTACAGCTACGTCAGCTGAAAATTAGTGTGTTTCTTTTTTCTTTTCTTTTTTACACTTTATTACCTTGTGCATCTCTGTGTATGAATCCCTCTGGACCAGATCACCCACCCTGCAGGCTGTATGTCCCAGTTCATCCGCTTCTTTGGGGAGCAGATCATGGTGCTGTGGAAACTGGCCCTCCTCCGCAGACGCATCCTCATCTTCTCCCCTCCACCTGTGGGCGTGGTCTGCTACAGAGGTGAGAAACATCTGCATTTATTCACAAGGGTTTGAACGGGTGTTTAAAAGGAACAGCTAGACATTTTGGGGAATTATGCATACTGGCTTTCTTGAGTCAGACGAGAACATTGATACCACTCTCGTGTCTGTCCGTTCAGTATGAAGCTAGAGCCAGCAGCTGGTTAGCTTAGCTTTAGCACAAAGACTGGAACCAGGGGGAAACGGCTAGCCTAGCTCTGTCTGAAGGTAACAAAATCCACCTACCAGCATCTCTAAAACTCACTAATGAACCTGTTTTATCTGGTTTGTTGAATCTAATATCTAATCTAATAATATCGAACATCATCTTAAGGTTTACACAATCTTTTACAGCTCTGAAGCATGTTATTTCAGAAAACTGTGTTTTATACAATCTTACTGTGTGAGTCTGAGGGTTTTACATCAGTGTACATGCAGTTTCCAGCTGTAATCAGTGTTGGACAGCCAACATGTCATGCACACATTTGCATCCTGTGTCGCTCTCCCACACTCATGCATAATTTCTTTGATTTCACCCTCCACCCCCTCCTCCCTCCCAGTGTACTGCTGCTGTTGCCTGGCAAACATCTCCATCCCCGGGATCGGCGTGTCTGTGCCCGAGTTCCGCCCCTTCTTCTATGTTAATGTGGCCGATATCAGCGCCCTGGAAAACGAGCTCTCCTACGTTGCATGTAAGTTGGTGCTCAAAACATGTTGACGTTTCTGAGAAGCCCCGCTGAAACGTACTTACGCGTTTTGTGTTCTTAGGTACTACTGAGAAGATCTTTGAGGAGAAAAAGGATCTGTATGACGTGTATGTAGACAATCAGAATGTAAAGACCTGCAGAGACGGCCTGAAGCCTCTGCTCCGTTTAAGCACTGCAGACAGGGAGAAATATCGCAAACTCACTGAACAGAGGTAAGTAACGCTGCTAACAACAGCACCACTGCTTATACCTAACAGTATGGGTACTGTAGTTTCTTTGGAGTTGGTCACAGTCCTGCTGCTGTATATCCTTCAAAATGTATATAAGAATTTGCAGCTAAAAATAGTCCCCATTTCCTTAGGTTGTTTAAACAATTAAATTATATGCCTTTTTTAAGGTTTCTGTCTTTAGCAGGAATTTATAAGGTTGCCACTGCGCACTGGCCATCTGGTGCATTATCCTAGATGCGTATGTCCATATATAAACAAGAGAGTTGCAGTTATTTCACTATTTTGGGCCTCCTCGTCTCCTCTGTCCTCCGTCCTCCTGCCTTTGACGTGGAAATCAATCTCAGCGCGTCATCTTGAAGGTTGTCTCAATTCCTAAGATGCACCTGGAGGACAGAGGAGCTATGAGCGAGGATGCACAGGTGTATCCTTTACGGAAGTTTTTTTGACACGTGACATAAAAGAGGTGTGACATACAGCTGGAAAATACAAGCCATGGGAGCAGAACTCAACAGATGTGCTTCTTTTGTCTCATAAGTTGTATCAGTTATTTAAGATGATCAAATGCGCAGTCACCCATATTTCACCTTGATATATGCCTTGATATGCCAAACTGCTATATGTCCACCAGCAGCATTTTGCTAATACCATGTATTAGCATTTAACTCAAAGCACCACTGTGCTTAAGTACAGCCTCACAAAGCTGCTAGCATAAACTCAAATGTTTCCAGTTTCACAGTTGAAGTATATATTACATATCTTGGTATAAATCACTAATAGTGCAGTCTCTCCTGTCAGTTTTCAAAAGAAGAACTAGAAATAAAGTCTGCGTCTGTGTGTGTATGTGTGTGTGTGTGTGTAGGCAGATGTTGCTGTACTCCCAGGAGGAAAATGGAGACTGTGTGTCCAGTGAAGAGGATCTCTTTATCCTGTAAGTAAAAGATTCAATTTAGATCCAGTGGAGTGGTAACTACTGATCAATCACCGTACACAGAGAAGAGACACAATTTGATCTTTTTATGAGGTCAGCACAGTGGCAGCTCAGAAATGTAAAATTTAATCAAAGAGGTAATGAGCCAGACAGAAATTAAGTATATTTTAGTTTTGGAGTAAAGAGCCAGGGAACAATATCTAAAACTATTACATCTCTTCTAAATTGCATCCAGGTTTTTCCTGGAGCAGAACAACAGGATTTTCCAGACCCTCAGCGAGGTGGCTGGGAGCCCCGATCCCACGCTGACCCAGGAGAGTGTGAGGGCCATGGGTCTGGATCCCCATGGAGACAGGCTCTTCCTGCTCCACCTGCTGGAGATCTATGGCTATGACACCCTGCTGGTGTCCGAGCAGCTGTGCTGTAGTTGAGAGACAACAGACGGGGTTGAGCTTTGAGTGCTGCACTACTGGCTTCTTGGACAATTTGAGCCTACAGACATTTCTCTGGTATAATTTTCTTTGTTGTACATCTACCTTGTGCTTCTTATGTTCACTGTGGCTCTGCTCCCTCACAACACGATGGCAAGACCTCATGCATTTTAACTAAGAGTACTACTTGACGCAGCCTCCAGATTCTCTGGATCGGATACAGCTGCGGTGTCAAAAACCCCAAGATGACAATAACATCATTAAATACTAAAGTGGCCTGAACTGTACACGGACTTCCAGTTGAATGACAGAGGAGGAAACTTCTTCCGAGATGAAGCCCGTGATTTTCAGTGAACAAAACTGTTGTGCTGAGGATTGATGTATGAAAATGTACATGAGGCAGCCTTCCTGTGAATAATCCAGCCCCCCCCCCCCCCTCCCCTTATGTACAGTGTGTGTGTGTGATATGGGCTCCGCCTCTCTGCCGGTGTTGCTTTCCTTGTATCAAGTGCTGGATTTAAACATCTTATTTTTAAGTCTCTTTGTCAGTCAGGGTCTCCTTTCTTGACTTCTACACTACGAGCAGGTCAGACCAGCTTTGTCCCGAAGAGTCATGTCTGTAAGCGCTGCTGTGTAAGTGACACCTAAAGTGACAAATGACCAGTTAATGTTAACAATAATCATTGTTGGCCTGAGCTAAGACCAAATCAGATTTTCTAATGATGTTAAACAGGCAAGAATGATGTCCACGAGGATGTAGGTATTATTTGCACCCTGGCTGTCAGCTGAGCCTGCAGTTCAGAGGAATAAGCTGTTACACAATGAGCACCCTTTAGCCTTTGCTGCTTTTCTTTGTTTTGACAGCTCTAGTGTCAAGACAACGACCTTCACAACTTCAGATGACTCAATTCACAGACACCGAGTTGATTTTTTGCCATCTGCAGAATAGAGAAGCTCTACATTTTAAAGCACACAATATACTTTCAGCTCAGTCAACAGCAAAACAGAAACAGTAATTGTTGGCATCTTATGTTGGATATTGCTGTTGATATATGTAGTAATGCACAAGTATCACGAGGACCTAAAAGCTGCATTAATCACATTTTGGCCTTAGAGGGCAGATGACAGCTACCGTATGTTACTACTACATCACTGGCTTAAGTTTTTAATAGATAACGTGTTGCTAACGATAACCTAATACATGCAGAAAACACAAAGAAACATTAACATTCACTCAGTTTTTTGTTTTTTTTTAAAGTTTCTTTTAGCTCTACGTTGGTCTTCACCTACTCCTGAGAAAAATAGCTGGGTCTTTTAGCTGCCAACAAGCTACCTGCTTACTTTGTATGTTGCCCGTTCAGTGTTGGATATGCAGCGTACAGTCTGTTAAGCATAACGTTTTGCAGATAAACCATCTGTGGAAGTAGTGGTTGGTGAGAGTAGTGACGTTGAACCAGTCAGTAGCGTTAAAAGTTTTGAAATAACCCAGAATTAGCTAAGAGGCTAAATAAGCTCCAAAGAGCTACAGAGATTAATTCTAATTCTTTGAACATTTTGCAATAACAGTGAGCTCTTTCATATTAAAATAATTAATTGGAGTCTTTTCCCATTAAAATAGTGATTAATGCAGCTTTAAGCAACTTTTCCCTTCCATGGGGCACTTTTGATTTGCATGCATATCTCCATAGATCAGCAATTTATGTAGATCTTTCTGGGAATTTCCATTAGTATAACCATCAGTGCATTTTTCTACATGAAAATACATGCGCTGAAAAAGAAAAATTCCATTGAACATCACTTGAAGTCATATTTTCAATTTGCCGGTTCATCTTTCAGATTGAAACATGCCCCACGCTAAACTAACCTGGTCCATTGGCTTAATTCATACCAGACGCAAAACAGTCATCCAACAAACTAAAGTTTGTTTTGTCATTTTCTGTCATTTCATTTTTTTTAAGTGTTTATATGGTTTGTTTAGCCATCAACTGTTTTGAGTGTAAATATTCAACTGCTGTGACATTATCTGTGAAGAAATGGGATCAGATGAATGTGTTTAATAAGGCAATTATGATCCCACAGAGCCTCTGTATCACTGAAACCCTCATGCAATTACTTTACGTGTTCAGTTGTCCGCTGTAAGAAAATTTAGCATATTCTCACACCACATCGCATGGCACCTCAGACAACCTGTACAGAGCTGACGCAACCATGTTTGTAGTTGAAGGGATAGTCTGACTCATGTAAAAACACCTTCACTTTATTTATTTTACTGTAAACCATTTCAAAAATAAAGTGTATCGCCACTTGTAAGGAAAAACACATTTCTCAGTCTGAATATTATTCCTTAACATTTAAATTCCTGAATTTCGCTTCTCGATTTCAGTTCAAAGCCATCGTCTTTATGGACTGGTTTCATCTGTTGCTGTGTGTTCGTGCTTGTACGAGTACTTTCCACAGTGTCTAAACTCAAACATTTAGGCGTGGCTTTCTATGTTGCCATTGATGACACATTCCTCACCACTAAAGCCTCTGCCATTATTCGCATTACCATTTATTCCACATCTGGAACCATTGATGAAGGAGTCACAGCCATCAAGTGTGCCCGCTGGCATCCTGCCTGTAACAGCAACTGTCAGAACAGCCAGCCAGCTCTGTTTGAGGTCCAAGCCATCACAGGTAAAAGTGTGGGTTGTCCTCGATCGATCGATCGATAAACAGAAACAAGGTTGACCCTGGAGCTCCTGAGGGGAATCCTCCACATCGCAGCCCAGAAGAGGTATACAGGATAAGGGCTTCACATCCTGGAAATATGTTGGGGTCAGTGAAAGCGATAGGAAGCAAGTAGATTATGCAAAGGTTAAAGCTGTACACAAAGATTTTGTGGGGAAAAAAAATTGTCCCACAGTGGGGCTGCAACAGAAAAGTGTGATCTCCTTTTTATTAGAGGATATACCACCTAAGGAAAAGAAGAAAAAAAAAACCTGAACAAATGAGTGCAGAAACCACAGACTATAATAAATAGTGGACAGAGCCACCATGATGCAGCTTTATCCTGATTGGATGTGACTGAGAACCAGAGAACAAGCTGTGATAACGACTTGTCAATCACAAGGTAGCTACGCCCTAAAGCATCCCTTTAGAGTCTTTTACTCTAAATGGGACCATAATTTGCTAAATGTACCTAATGCTGTATTAAGACGACATGAAATTAGCGACTGGGACCATATAATCATTAGTACCGTTTTCCTGAGGTAATAAAATAATTTTCTCATAAACTTATATACAATCAAACTTCTTTTTGCAACCAGCTGAGTTATCCCCTGCTGGCTAGATTGCAGGTTTAAGGCAGGTTTGTGCATTGGCTTCACTTTTTAGACCCAGAAGCTACATCCACTCATTATGCTGTCTATATGAGAAATAGAATAAAATACAGGGCAGGAGGGGGTTACTGAATGGCTTGATGACTATGAAAATACATGTGAAATTAATGTTGTGATCCTCACAGTCATAAGATTTCAACCTAACTAAACACCTATGAGAGATTTCTGGTCAATGCGTTTGGTGGCGCTGTACACCACCATCACTGGACATCATTGTTCGCTCTGTCACCTACAGTATCTGTACATGTAGCCAGTCACTAAGGAAAGTAATGTTGCACTCAAAGCCTAAAATGCATTTTCTGTAGGTCCAGATTTAATGCAGCATTTTTTTGCAGGTGAACTTAAAAGAATATTCTGGTTTTCTGTGGATGTTTGTAAAAATGTGGAGCCTTACTAGATGTCATTGCTAAAAAGAATCAAAAAGATGTCATGTTTTTAACCTTTAGCTTTCTGAAAAACCCCAGAATCTATTTGTGCAGCAGACTGGTTGCACAACAGCTCTGACACTTTTAGCAGTGTTTCCCCCATTTTCCTTGTGAGCACATGGTTACGCATGCTTATATTGCATTTTTGTCACTATGAAGTGACTGGAGAACATCACATGCATATTCTCTTCTAGAGATAGTTCCATCCAAATAAACAGCAAAATGCAAACAAGCCGAGAGTAGAGTACATAGCATCATTACTTTACATTATTTTCTACCTACCTGTGGAGCAGTGTACAGATAGAGAGCCAGGGGTTCTGTCCTGGTGATAACACACCACACCTGTTGCCACGTCTTTGGGTCGTCACCATAAAGCAGGAAGCCACTCATTAAGCTGTCACTGGACTGTGGAGTCATCTCCGACTGGAAGGAGACACACAAGAAAACACATTTCTGTTAGACTTACATCAATAATGTGTTGGATCTTATGTATCATATTAGAATTCTTAAAAAGTGCATTTAGCCGGTTTTAGCCAACGCTGCCTTTGTTGTATCTGAGACAGCTTGTCTCAGTTAAATCAAGTGCAGTAATTATGGCAGGTATAAATGTCATTGATTTGAAAGCTAAACCTGTCGTAACCTTTAGAAAACACAAGGCTCACCTCCAGCATTCGTCTCTTCTTTCCATCCACCCTCTCCCCTCTCTGACCAGTCAGGATGGAGTAACAGGCTTTACACACTTTGTTCAGCTTGTTACCGTCATACTCTAAAGCCACTTTATTGTCAGAACACTTCCAGCACACCACCTGGGGAGCAGAGGAGTCATCACTGCTATATTGTCCTCCCAATGAGATTTTTTTTTTTCTGTGTTGTGTGTTCAGCACAAAGCCGTCGCATCTCGTCACTCACGCAGCCACAGGCTCTGCAGTGATGTCTTCTCCTGGTGAGCGCGTTGAAAGGCTCCTGGCACTTCATGCACACGGTCACCTCGTTGTCCCTGATCCAGCGAGGGGCGCGTCGGCCGAGTTCCTCGGTCTGGAAAACACTCGCACATCAGCTGGGACGTTTTATAGTCTTACCAAATTTTCTGAATAGATAAATACATACAATCCTCTTTTGAAATATGATCACACTTACGGGGTCTTCTACATTTAGCTCCTTCGAAGCCAATTTGAAGGTTTCATTTTTCTTCTGAAACACACCAATGGCTTCCTGAATTACCTGGAGATAAAATTTGCTTTAGAAATCTCAGTTGACACAATTGAATCTGTTCCCATTCTGTGTAATATATGTTGCACCAAATGCTAAATAAAAAAATACACCTTTACCTTTATCCACTCATCTCTGTCTTGTTCAGAGCTTGAAAAAAACAACGAATAACAATTAAATTGGATATCACATTTAATTCTCTTACTGTAAACATACTTAAGTTTAGTATTGCATCATGTTCCCCGATGACAATATGTTGAGTCATTTAAAATCAATATCCTCTTTTCAACTAGAACACCTTCCTCAAAGCCTGCACGATCCTCTGAATGCATTATTTAATATAATTAATTTATAGGCAGAAAGGTTTGCAAGATGACAACATGAGGTTTCAACAAAAAGTAAAAGTGGTGCGAATTCACGCAGCTGGCGCTTTTACTGCACACACACCTGGCCTGCAGCTCGAGGGTCCTCTCCTTCCCAGAGACCTGGAAGCTGTATGGGTGGTCTTCATTGGTGGTCTGCTGCACTTGCATGCCATCCACTCCGATTCTGCAGCGCACAGTAAAACGCTGCCCAACTAGGCTGAACTTGGAAGTGCAGCACAGCAGAAAGTTGTTAAACTGTGGAGAAAAAAGTTAAACACAGAAGCTCCTTTTATGACCTGTGATCCGACAAAATTAGAGAGTTTATAGGAGATTATGGTTAATTGTCTTAACAAAAAACAGATGTATAGATGTAGTGTTTTTGCATATACATCATTGTCGTTACCAGGAATAGGTGCCTCTCCATGGCAGATGTGTTCCTGGCAGCAAGCTTGAGCAGACGACCCTCCCTGAGGAACTCGTTAGTCGGGTTGACCACTTCCTCCTCTCCAACCATCTCGTAGATCTCCAGCAGCCGCTTCAGGTTCTCCTACAGGGAGAGAAAGGGAAACACAACCAGAGCTGTGTGTGAAAATTTTGCCTTATTAACGATATTTTATTTCATTTACTTTATATGCAAATTTCATTACAATAACATATGTAAATGTGTGACTACGACTATACAACTGTAACATTTCCCACTTATATAATCCATAAAACAAAACATTTGGGTGAAAACCACAATATCTGGATCAATATAAAAGAATTATTAGTGTGGTGACATTGATGAAATCTTAATTAGAACAATGGTAAATGATGTGGTATGTAATGGTAACGTACAGCTTTTTGGATGGCGCTGTTTGAGTGGGTGGCTGCCATGGAAATTGTCTGCAAGGACTCTGCCGGAGGAGACAAAGAAATGTTCATTAAAGACATGTACGACCAATCGGAGACAGACAGACACTTTATGACAGAAAGAGCGCTACCATAAAAATCTGGCACAAGGACATTCACTGACCAATTAAGGCAGTAAGAGCACATGGTGAAGAGATCAATAGACTGATATAAAGACACTTGCGCAGCGTACTTACTGTGAGCAAGCTCATAATCTGGGTTATCCTCAGGCAGTTTCTTCAGGTAATCCCTGAGCAGCATCTCATAACGTGGAACCCTCTGGACTGGTTCCAACATGTGGTGCTGCAGGGTCAGGCTGCCGCACGCCTCCTGACTCTAAAAACGGGAGAATACATACAGAAGATCTTGCTCAGACCTCCGCACTTTTAGGTGCCCAAGAAGAACCGATATGTACCCTGCTGAGTGAGTCTTGGACCTGTATGTCCTGGATGATGTTTCTAAAGGCAGAGGAGCGTTCGGTCCAGGTCCTCACCAGCTCCATGGCCTGGTCAAAGTTCCTGACGTAGTCGGCATACATCCTCAGGAAGGGCGCATGTTGCAGCAGAACATTACCCAGGCCTGGGTTCTCACACCTAGATTTGGTGTAAATGGGGAGGTCAAGAGCTGCACTGTACACTTTCAAGTAAAACAGATGCTCAGTTGCGGTCAGGTGACTGATTTAACTTGTGTCAAACATTCTACTTTATTAAAAAAAAAAACTGATTCATCCTGTTATCACAGACATCGGTGGCATTATCATGAAACTTCAACCATTGAAAGAGTTCTTGACAGTTGTAAAGTGGGTCTCTTTTGTAAAAATGTACCAAGTACTTTGAGTTTACTATAAGTTGTCACATAAGAAGTAGATTTTCATACGGTAACTTTGACACCACTGTAATGGGCAGGGTTAGCGCCAGGACGGTCACTGAATGTTGTCTGTGTTTATGACATGAACACCCACCAGTGGCTGATGCAGTTTTCCAGGTCAGGCAGCAAAAACTGGCTGTGGAAGGAGTAGATGGAGGAAATGTTGGAGAAGATATTTCTTATCACCTCGGGAGAAAATGAGCCTCGACCCGCCTCTTCTGTTAGCTGTGAGCAGAACACCTGTGGTGGGAGTCATACTGAAATTAATTTGGCAGTTGTTGATCTTCTGCACAAGAAATGTTTGATCCCCTTTTTTATTTTGCTGTCAGAGGCATCTTTTTCTAGTTGTTTTCTATTTGGGCAGTAATCGTTTTGCACCTCGCGTTTTTTTAAGTGTGCTATGAACACCTAAGATAAAAAAACAACCTTCAACTATGAGCAGAAAAAGCACCTGATGTCATTTGTGTTTTTTTTCCTTGTTGTCAAATCAGATGAACTACAATCATGGAGGATTTCTCCTCCATACTGCTGGCTGTTTCTGGATATCTGGCGTTATATGACTTTACCAACCAAAATTACCACGATTTGAACAAGAAACGTCAGACTTGGAGGCAAATTAGTGTGGCGCTTGAGATTTCGGGTTGGTTGTTTTCTAGCGTGTGCCGTGCAACAATTCTAAAAAAAACGCACCGCACTACTCTTTTTTGTTTCCTCTAAAAGGCAGTGTGGTGCACCTCATGTTTTGCAACCTGCAAAATGTACTCTGTCTGATCGGGCCCTAAAGAGGCATGCTGTAGCTGTATCTTTTAGTATCAAATACATTGCGTTTTCATGGAGGGTGCCACAAATAGATGACCGCACTGACCTGATCTAGCAGGTGGAGACGAGCCACATAGGCCCTCTCTGTCTGCAGGAGTTCACTGGCTATATGGTACAATTTCTGCTCCGTGTTCTCTTCCTCTTTTGGCTCATCTCGTCCTCTCTCCTTCCTCTCCCCCTCATCATTTTGTTCACCTCCAGGCTCCTTGTGAATCCTGCCATCTTCTGTGGTCGGCTCATTCCACTGACAGGAAAACTTGGAGCTATATTTGATGGGGATCTTGTCACCTTCCAAACTGTCATTTCTTCCTTTCACATTTACTACTGTGCAATCTTTCCCCTCCACCATGTCTTTCATTAGATGGCCTTCATTTGTGGACTGATTAAGTCTATGGTTAACTGGTGCTTCGATGGTGATGGCCGGCCCACTGCATTTGGGTGGTCGCAGCAGTTTCAGTGGAGAGCATTCAACTTTTTCAGCGGGAATCCTGCAAACATAAAGTGTATTGTAATGCTATAAATGTTACCAGAAGGTATTCAGGCAATCAAGGTATAGAAAAAAAACTAAAATCAAAACTCCAACCTGTTCTCATCCAAGCAAACAATCAGGTTAGGAACACTCAAAGATTTCCCTGCTCTCTTTTCTTGTCCTTCCATCTTGCCACTTGGGATTCTGTGCAGTCCAAGCCAGGATTTAGAGTTCCTGGCTGGGCTGTAGCTCCCCACCCTCCCCTGCACAGGGCTGGGGGTTCGCAGTTTTCCCGCAAGAGGGCTCTGGTTTCTTGGTGACAACTTAGCAGGGCTGTGCCCTCCTTCCTTCAGAGGGCTACAGCTCTGAAGGCCTCTTTTGCCTGGACTAGGAGATCCAAAAACTGGACTGTTTGCAAGATTTGGAATTCCCAGACTATGTCTGACAGGGCTCATGTGTGCTCCGGACACTCCATTCAAAAGACCGTTCGCTCCTCCTCTGACAGGACAAGGGGAGCCGACACAATTCTGTGCTGGGCTGACACAGGAAACAGAAACTCCATAACCTCTGTTAGGACTCTGGTCTCGCTCTGTGCCATTAACGCGTTGAGGTAGTATTCTTCCTGTAGTGCGACTGTGGGCTTGAGCTTGTCCTGCCCTCAGAGGACTCTGGAGGTGAAGTGGTTTAGGAGGTACTGCAAAGAAATAAACAAAGAGCTTGGCCAATTCATGATTCTGGTACACATCTTGCAGGTATAGCCAAAAGAAATACTCAGTTAAGTGGTGATCTCAAAGAATAAGGAGGCATTTAATGAATCATCCTGCTTGCAGTAATAGATTTGCATGGAAAGTGTTTATTTTTCAGGTTATGTACGTAGGCTACAGGACTTCAACCTACCTGGTGGTTTGAAAGGTGATCCTTTAGCTGGGCTTCTTTCGACGTCTTGCTCTGCATCAAGTTGAGAGTTTGAGCCACAGATACTGTCACAAGCATGGCCACAGCTGTACGAGCCACACACCCCACCGCTCACTACTACAACAAATAACACAGTTATTATTTAAAACTATGTACAGATTATTCCCCCACGCTGCACGGTTATGTTCTCCGTTTACAGTCCTTCTTTCACACTTTATCACAGTTCTACTGGGTGAAATATTCAAACAAAATGTCAATTCATTTGATTGCGCCATTACAAATAGTGGACAAAATCCAAATTGCAAAATTTAAAAAGGCACACATTCACCTAGTTTTCAAATTTTGGGATGAAAAACAACTGTTTTCAGGACCTCTTTTGCAGAGTCTTAAAAACAACATTTCTTTAATGTAAACTGTTTTGAGGGTATGATTCAGAGGTTCCTCCTGAGGCATAGCGTCAGTAATCTCTTGGTTGTGTACCGTTATTGCTCAAGCGTTTCTTCTACACCTATACTAACTTCAATGTCTTGTATCGTGTACGTCTTTAAGCACTGCAGGTTGTTGCTGTACATTATTATGCACCGTCTCTTGTTGCCCCGTTTTCTCATTTCTCTTTAAAATCTGTACACCGATATCCTCACTTCACATCAACAAATCACCACTTTCAAACTGCAACTGTTTTCTTACCTGTGGTTTGCTTCCAACCTTATGTAACACTATCTACTACTTGTATAACAAAATAAAGCTTTTCCGTTCACTCCTGGCTCTGATGAAGCGTAACAGATTTGTTGGTCACATGGAGAAGGCTAAAGCCTACTTTCTCAACAATGTAATACTTCTGCTTTCTCACTTCTCTCTTTTCTCCATTTGCAAGTCATATCAGAGGCAGCATTCGACATTTGACAACACATACATAGAGGACCATCTTGCAGTCTTTAGACAGCACAGACATCGAAGTGGAGCACAACACCTTCCTCTACAAAGAGAAAGATGCATGTTTTCAATTATTCAAAAGCCTCTCAGTTTGTAATTTTTCAAAGAACTGCGTCAGGTTAAAGAGATACTGGAAAATAAATTAATAGTCAAGTTGAGTGCATTAACAATAAATGTTTTTTTGTGGTCAAGAGATCATTCTTACAGGAAAAGTTCAAAAACACATTTACACGTCAAAAACACGTCTCTGCTCGTCAGAATACACCTTCTTTTCTTTTTTTTCACAAGGGACGTCCCGATCAAGTTTCTTTGGTACAGAGTCTGTTCTGATACTTATGTTTACTTAAATGTTGTTGATTAAATTACTGACATGATAAGAATGTAAAATTAACTGGAAGAATACGGCCCCTGAGAAGATGTGTCACTGCTGGATTTGTTGGATCTAAATAAACACTCTGTCCACTGTGATGTCACCAGTTTTAAACTTAAAAAAAACAAATACAACATTTTAATTAATGAGCTTTAGGGTTGTTGACAGATAGACTTTGTTCCCATTGGACAGAGCAGCCCCCCCCTTTCCAGCCCATATTTACAAAGGACAGAAATGAGAGTGGTATCAATATTCCCATCAAGCTCTAGCAAATGTCTGAATGTGTCTCCTTCAGAAAATCTCCCAACTATTCCAACTTGTATGTTTTCAACTATTTTTTAACTGAATCTAAAAATGCACTACTGTGTGCATCAATTTATAACATATCAGTTTTTATTTTTAAAAAAGAGAAGTTTTGAGATGTCTTTGCCTCCAAGTTTTAACATCCCTCTTGCAAAATATGTTATTTTCATCTTAAAAGTACATTTTTTTCCCCCCTTAAAAGACATTTTTCCTTCTTTGTGCTCGTTTAAATGAGCCTCACATCAAGCCAAAGAATAATTTGCATTATATAGGTCGGAGAGATGGATGGCACTGTTGAATCCTGCATCTGACAGTACCATAGGAGCAAACATACTTATTTAATGAAACAGATAGCACAGCCCCAATGGAGGAACAGAGCGGCTTTGTGTGTGTCTTGAGTCTCTCTCCCTTGTGGATTGACTGCTGTCTCAAAAACACACAGGCAAAGTCCAGGCTGAATCAGGGTAAAGAGTTTTCACTACAGTAATCCAACAAGCTAAGAGGCTAACAGGCGCCAACTGTGCCTCACAAAATTCTCACACACAAACACACAGTTGTAAGAGACAGAATTTCCACTGCTGGTTTTCATTGTGCAACAAACATTTCTTTTAAGTAGTTTTCCCTTGGTCTTAGTGAGTGTTTAAAGCTAAGGGGTTGCTGTTTTCATCCGAATGAGGTAATAAGGGCAAATCTGCCTTGATGGTTGGTGTAAAGCTTCTGGACCTATTGTCAAATAGTGTGATTATATCTGGACAGTGTTTTCCAAACAATAACCACTTATACTCCTTCTTTATGGGCTACAAGTTTAATGCAAAAAAAATACATTGGTACCACTACTCCTACTACTGTTTTGTTTATTTTTTGTCTAATTATTTTGATAAGAATATTGGTTGATATTTTAATATACACAGAGCCAAAAGGACCTACAGTGACAATAGCCTATATGTTGGCCTGTAAAGCAGGATATAACTCCATGTCACAAAGAGGTTAGTAGCTAATTAGACCTAATTCTTAAAAAAGCCTGAACATGTACAATAGGCCTACATGATGTAGGCTAAAGCATTGTTCAATGAAATGTGCCTCACCTGTATGTGAGGCGCGGCAGTCCATCCCAGCAGCACCTTTGACCTTCCGTCTGACCGCCACTCGTCTGAACTCCTCCGTCTCTCGGCTGCAGGTCAGAGTCAAACTGTTCCTCTTCTTCAAGTCAAACATTGTCACAAAGTCGCCTCGGCTGCCTCGACTCCAGCCCGCCGTTCTCCAAAACACAGAAGCCTAAATTAAATCCAAGAAAGAGAGCGACCGCTGTTCGTTAGCTCACGTGCTCGACTATCAGGTTGTTGATTGACAAGCACCGCCTCTGATTTAAACCCGCACGCGCCCCCGAACGAGCCCACTGGAGGACATTGACCAATCAGCCGGCTCCCAGTCATTTTAAACACTGTCATTGGACAAGCTGGGCAAGTATTCTAATCTCTCCATGAGCATACATTACAGCATGTTAATATGAGTGTTTAGCCTACATTTTTTAGCCTATATTTGGATTCTTCATGTCATTTCTACTCAAGCGGGAAAATTGTCCGTTTTGATGTTTTATAAAGTTTTTTTTTTTAATTGTATTTTCTGCATAGACTTAGAACTGTAGATTAATAAATTAAGAAAATCAATCATATAATAATTGTATGAATAAGTAGGGCCTAGAATTGAAAAATAAATAAATGCCTACACAAATAAATAATTTAATGCAAAAATAAATAAACGGTGGTAGGCTTAAATGCAAATTAAATAAGTGAATGTCTTGAAATTAGGCTATTTCTTTTAAGTTTTTGTAGGCTACACATATAGGCAATCTCATAGCCCTAAATAATGATGAGAGGTGTAACCATTAGTCGATTAATCAACAGAAAGTTAATCAGCAACTAATTATAAAATTTGTCAAAATAATTGTTTTTGTAATTTTTCAAGATAAAATAGGCCTACGATCCGCTATTGTCAGGATTTTCCATTTTCAATTTTCAAATTGAATATCTTTGGGTTAGACTGGTGATTGGACAAAACGAGACATTTGAAGATGACTACATTTACAAAATGGGAAAATGTGACGGGCGTTTTTGTTGTTGTTTTTCTGGCTTTTTATAGACCAAATAATAATTGAGAAAATAATCTGCATCACTAATGAAAACAATCCCCACTTGCAGCCCTAATAGCATAATGAGAGCAACATTATAATAACAACAATAATAATAAACAGGGCACATTTACAGAAACGTTTATGAATGTACACGGTCCCTGTAACTTCAACATTTAAATATAATAATAATAATAATAATAATAATAATAATAATAATCTATTAATCAATCTATTTACTCAAACAAAGTGTAGTAGTGAAAAGTGTAGTAGTGAAAAAGTTGACGTTTTCAAAATTGCTTTTTTGTCGGACAAAAAAAAAACCCCAAAAGAATATATTCAGTTTAGGCTACTATTATGACATAATGACATGGAAAAAGCAGCAAATTCGCAGATTTATGAAGCCGGAACGAATTTGCTTTTAAAATGACTAGAAACTCAAAAACAATAATAAAATGGTCAACTGTTGCATTAAATATATAAATTAAAAATAACAATGAATGTTTAATATTTAGTTTCTGTGGATAGTGATCATTATGGTGTCACTGAGGTCATGACGTTGACGATCAAAGTGCCGAATTGTTGAAAACTGAGGAAGAGAGAATTATTAAAACAAGCTTTGAATCGGCCTAGTGGACATCTTCAACCAGAACCAGCTGCTGAAGTGTAAAAAAAAAAAAAAGACCTCCGCTGGGTTACACCGAGAGAAACACCTGCTGACCTTAGGCATTGTCCGCGTGCTGGATGAACGCTATGGTAAT
>JBBPCS010000330.1:8044887-8084513 GCA_037974645.1 Hollardia meadi
CTGGACAGGAGGGGAAAAGGGACAAACAGCACGGAGAACACATACAGCCTTCACAGTCCCCCTCATCTGCTGCAGGAGGACCATCAAAGACAGTCGACTGTCCTGAAGACGATCGGTGTTCCAGCTTCATTTGTCATGTTTGGTAGTTACGTTGTTGCATGGTGTGTCATTCTCAACGCCTGTTTGTGTCTCCAATAAACTAATATTAACAGGACAAGTTACAGTGTGTGTTTGCATTGATCGTCACGTGGAACAAACTGATTCACTTCAACCAGGGTATTTGTTATGATCTGTGATGTAAAACCAGTCATCAGGATATCCACGGTCATTGCATGTGACCAGAAACAAATGTTACAACTCATTTAAATGTAAAACAACAATTTACATGGTAGCAGTAAAATATAAATTAGAATTTTCATCATAATTCTAAAGCGGAATTTTAATATCAAATGAATAATAATCTCAATTTGCATCATTGCAAATTGTCTGAATGATTAAATAGGTATTAACAGTAGAAGTTCCAAGATGTTCCTTAAATGAATTAAATTAGAGGCATCTAGTGTTTAGAATTTATAGTGCAGGAGGGTCAAAGACAGAGAATTTTCCAGCAGTTTTCGGTCCCAGCCTGATTTCCCACAAAGATCAGTCTGCGACACAAACCCATGGGACCACATGCAGATCCTGAGTTCTTCAAAGGATCGTCTCATCTGATCATCTTTGTAAAAATGTCTCTCCAACAAATTGCACCTGAGGAACAGAACAGGGTAAATAAAGGACTGCTGATGCTGGAAGAGATTTTCAAAAGATGTTTGGTTTACAGCTGACAATATGTCAATATTAATGCTGTATGGTAACTCAGTGTCCCACCACTGGGTGGCAGAAGTGCACCCAGTACACAGTGTCATGATGAGCACTAGCTACACGGGTGAGGTACCTTTCATTTCAGAGTACATTTCATTAATGCTTTAGTCCATGTTTAGTCCATGTAATTTCTATAATAGCCTGCAACAACTTCTCTGAACATTTGTTTAAAAAAATAGCTGTAATCAATACTTACTTACTTAATTGAACTACCAGCAAGCTACTGCAAAAGTAGTTAAATTACTAGTTTAATTACATGTAGTTCACTACTCCCCAGTAGAGACAAGTAAAACAAGGGTGCAACGTGGTATGTTAGTCTGCAAAAACCTAGGCGATTTAAATTCTTTTAAAAATTATATTTGTGTGAAATGTTCAGAATCTCAAGTAGCAATAAAGTGACATTAACAGCATTGTCTTTATAATATTAAAAAAGCAGGAATGTAATAACAAGAAATCCTGAATCATACATAGTGTGTCAGCCAACATATCATTCATCATGACTAATGATGACTCCTTCACTTTTTCCATATTTTGCTATGTCGCAGCCACATGGTAAAACTATTTCAATACATTTTCCCCCAATAATTTCACTCTCAACACCCCATAACTGAAAAACAGGTTTTTATAATTTCTTGCAAATTATTTCAAAAGAAAATATCACATTGATATAATTTGCTTTTGCTATGACACTTGAAATTTAGCTCAGGTGCCTCCCATTTCTGTGAAAAGGTCTAATTTAGACAGATTAAGTGTGGACGGAACATACGTGTGTGTGGGACCCTGAAGTTTGTTTTTGATAGTTTTCTAAACCAGAATAATAATTTTACATTTGTGATGCCACTTAAGTACATAAAGTCATAAATGCATTTTAAAAGCACCATTTCAATTCATTCAGGCGAGAACTCACAGCACATTGCAACATTTTATTCTTGCTAAATCAAATAGCGACAATAGAGAATAAAACACGTTTTAATAGAAAGGTGGTGTTGGGTTGATGTCCGGAGCTTGTGTTATCGCTTCATGCCACTAGATGTCGCTGCCCCCTGTTCAGCGTGGAGATGCAGCGGCCAGAGGCAGCAGAGTGTCGGGAACTCCAGCAGCTCCGCTCCGTATATTTCCTCTGACCCTCCGCTTTGGGGATTCATTCATCTCGGTCAGAGCTGCTGCTGCTCGGTCTGTCCGGGCGGGGTCTGTCCATCCATCCACCCGTCTGTCCATCCGGCTCCATATAGCCTGTCTCTCCGTCCACCCAGCGGTGCGTCCGCATCTGCGTCTGGGAGGGTCAGACACATCATTTTGGATCAGCGGACCTGACAACTCTCCCCCTGACCGGCGAGTCATCACCGGGAGATCATCACTGCGTTCAGCCGTCGCTGGTGAGTCTCGCTGCCGGTGTTTTTTTATGTGAGGAGAGAGCAGTGCAACAACAAACCTGTGGTGAAACCAGGGGGGGGTTTTAGTATTTTACTAACACCTTTAAGGAAGGTCGTGTAGTGTTTCCTCTGAACGGTCTCTCATGGCATGAAATAATATTTCTATTACACACGCGGACATGAGGGCATAAGTGACATTATCTCGCTTGATGCTCGGTTATGTCACATTCTGCTGTGTCTCAGTAAGATGTACAGTAACATTTTAAAAGTTGGACAAATCTGCCAATCATTTGGGATGTTAAATTCAAGACAAAGTATCAAAACAAGAGTCATCTGTAATACAATCACAAGTTCAGTCTTCATGCAGTTTTATATTACATTGCTGCCTGATTCTGTTGGGTTCCAGAACACCTAATTGGCATTCACGAGCAGCTCCGCGCGTTGCGTAATAGCTCACATCTCAGTGGGATTTTAGGGTCAGTCGGAACATCCAGATCAGCCAGACCGGGGTCCAGGGGACTCCACGGGGTTCCCGAAGAAGCCAAACTGAAGATGGGTTTGATATCCCTGACATCAAGACCAAGAGGGACTGAAGAAACTATTACAGGAATTTGAACATCGTCGAAAACAAGTTGCAGCAACTCTCAGCTGAAGTGCATCTAGTGTATGTGTCCCAATGAAGTGCAGTGACTCACAGTGGTGGCATGTAATCAACTACTGTAGGACAATACTGAGGGACTTGTAGTTTTTAGTTTTTGCTACTTCACACTTCAAACTTAGACTAGCTCACACACACTATCATCTTATAAAGATATCATACAATTTCATGAACGATGCGACTTTAAAGTGCTGTTAAATGCATATTTAATAGTCATACAATAACATTTCTAATATACTGCTCTGATACTGGTCATTGTGCATAACATTCCTTTGATACTTTAAAGGTACACTGTGGAGTTTTGAGCATGATGGATCAATGTTTTGTGTGTATTATGGAAAAAACACTGAATGTAAACAGACCTTTTGTTTGTTTACAAGAACTCCATATGGTACCTTTAACTCTTTTCCCCCCCGACTTTAATAGAGGACTTTTACTTGTAACAAAACATCTTTCACTTTGTGGTACCTCTATTGTTACTTCAGTAAAGGATTTGAGTACTTCTTCCACCTTGGATGACTCATAGATTAGCTTGTTTTCTTCCCCCTGACAGCAGAGAAAGACGAAATCTTCCAGATAGGAGTACTTGCGATGAAAAGTAGATCAACCGGGTCCAAAGTCTGTCAGTATGAGGGCTTTTTTTTTTTTTTTTAGAATAGTAAAATAGTTAAGTTTCATTTAAAAACCTGTGAAATCACAATTCCGATCATTGTTTTAGAGATCTAGTCCATAATTTTACTCAATACAGAGTTTTTATAGTACTTTTTAATCTTATGTGACTAAAATATATATTTTTTTGTTTGAGTATAGCATTCTCTTCCCCACTGGTTTCCCTTCAGAGGCAGCGCACCAGTTCACTGTATGTATTTTGATGACAAGCCTGTGGTTTGCAGTCTTTCTATAGCCTGTGGTGCAGCAGGTCTCCTCCCATGTTTTGGTGCTCAGAGGCCTGTAATCTCCCCGAACCACAGCACCACCACCCAGATTCATTTCTCAGGGTTAAAAAATGACACAAAACCCCACTGGGCACACAGTGGAAAACACATACACACAGTGCCCAGTTTGACAGTTTGGATCGGGTCCCTGTAGAGCAGAGCTTCATGGGTAACAAAAGCTACATTTTGGATACACGATAGAGAGCATCAGGTTCATTATTGGTCCATGATCTGGAATTAGGACCATCAAGGTAATGCCTTTAAGGTGAAAGGGGTTTTTTTCTTTGCCAACACTTCAGCTATGTATGTAGACATTAAACTAGTTCAACACAATGAAAACAAATCTAAAGATACAGTAGGCCTCTAGAATGTTCATTAACAAACATATGCTGGTTCCAGCTTCTTAAATGTCAAGATTTGCTGCTTTTCTTTGTCATTTATGATAGTAAACAGGAGTCTTTGGGTTTCCGACTGTTGGTCGGACAAAAGAAGTGATTTAAAAATGTCACTTTAGGCTCTGGAAAATTGTGATGAGTGTGATTAATTGATACATTTTTAAAATAATCAGCAAATAAATTGATAATGAAAATAACCCGTTAGTGGCAGCCCTAGTTAATACTGTGCCTTTTTTTGGCTTCAGTCTGAAAAGCAGCACCAGTACTTCTACACAGTTGAAACTCATTGTTTTCAGTTTGTACTCTTGCAGTGGTCACGACCACCCCCCCCCGTGTTCTATCTGTATAAGTTTGTCTTGTGCTTCTTCTTGTCACACTGTAGTTACTACATTTGATTTGTGTTTAATGTAGCAATGTAGTTTGTACTGGTACTTTTGAATGTGTTATTGTGACAATATGAGTAGGTGTACATGTACACACAATTTTTTTTCTTGTGGATCAGACTGGTTCTCAATCTTTTCAATAGTTTGACTCATTTTAATGTGCTGAGAAAGAGAGAGAGACATATAGTGTGGGATAATGATGCGTCACACTTGAGTTATTATTCCCTTATTGGAGACCTCATTGAAGACCTTCTTACAGAGGTATAATCAATATTTTCCACATTAACAATGGATCAAATGATTGTGTCTAGGTGAAAGGTGGCTGTAGTGAGGAACAAACAGTGATTTGGCTCTGCAGTTCTCCTCAGTTCTACAGAGAAGTTTAGCATCTTTCAGCTCATTATTTTGGTTTTATAGCCCAAAACTGTTTTGGTTGACTCTCACCTCTCTCATCAGCCTTCCATCCACAGTAGGTAGCTGATTTCAGCAAAAAAAGCTCTAAAACATCCCACTGTCAAACGGCAGACAGACAAAGTTAGTTGGTGACTGTTGTGGAGCATTTAGCAGCAAAAGAGACAGATTTTGTTTGTGGTTACATGTTGCAACAAGAAACATCACGTAAATACGTGCTTTGGAGTTGATTGTATGTGTAGTTTTCACTTTTGATTGAGCTATGCTAACAGTCCCTGATTGCAGTCTTTGTGCTAAGCTTGGTTAAACCCGTCATAGCGTGTTGATCTCTGTACCCGATGCGACTGAGATAAAGGTGCTGATGACCATCTTGCCATGCAAAGGTGGCAAACAAGCATGTCAATGTTTCCCAAAATATTGGACTGCGCATGACCTGCCGCTGATGTACATCTGTTGTAGGAAAATATTTAACGTTTTCTGATAGTACAGCATGTAGAGATACTCTCACATTGTACTCATTTCTAGTTGTCTCGGGTGTGTGTGCTGTAACACTGTAGTTGGCACTTTTTATTGTAGTCAGAAGAAATTGTTCCAGATGTGTTGAGCTCTGCAGCCGCTGATTATTATCCCGTGACTTCATGACATGAGTGAGGTGTGTGGATGAGATGGTGAGTCAGGCCGGTGGGTGGAGTACGACCGTGTCGGTAGGGAGACACTGCGGTGTGTTCCTCTTCCTCCTCTCCCACTGGTGTTTCCCGGCTGCTGCGCGGGAGAGCGAGGGAACACTGCAGTGCGGCGTGTCTCCATACAGTAACATGTGTGAGATAGAAAACAGATCGAAAACTAGAATATAAAAGTGAGAAACAAGGCAGGGAGACAGCCGAACAAAGGCAGTTGTAATAGAAAAGAGCCGCACAAGCTGTTGGGGTGGGGTGCTACTATTCCATTAGTCTGTTTACATTCTACACAACGTATCCAAAAAAAAAGACGAAAGACATTTTCTCCTCGCTTGTTCTTTCTCTTTCTCTGTAAAGTGATTCAGCCTCAAACCCTATCTTTCTCATATATTGCTTTTGTGGTTTACCCCTGTGGCTTGCCTGTGCAAATGTTGCAACAACGGCACTGTACATGGACCCACTGATTTTAAAGCTAAACATGAAAATAGATTCAGGCATATGTAGCTACTTGGTCCTCTGCAAACAAGTTTTCAACAGTTGTCATACATGTCACTAAACTCACTATTTCATCGTGGTGTATAAATCTTATAAATGGCATTTTTGCAGGTCTTGTCTTTGCGGTAAGCTGTTGCCGTGCAGCAGGAATTGGTTACTGTGGTTTATAGGTGGTGGTCGGGGTCGAGTCTGAGAAACAGAAACAGAATAACCCATGATGTTCATTGAGAACTTAAAGATTAAAGCTAACCAAGTTTTACTTGTGGCCTACGCTGCTTTGACAACTGATTCACCTCAGGTGTTAAAACACAATATTACCTCTCATAAATGCTCAAAACACCTCAAGCTAAACTGGAATGACGAAAGCAAATGGGACTGTGTGTTACAGCCATTACAACATTGCTCCAATATCACTCACTGTCTTGACTGCGCTGGTGGAATCGTTGAGTCCACATTAATAACGATAAAGAAGAAAACATTCGAAGACGCTGGCGGCTGCCATGATGACCCTTGCTGAGAGAGAGACGGAGATGGATGATCGACCTCCACTCGAGCCACACCAAGCGGCCCACAGCCACGCCATATATGGGCATGTGTGTGTTGGTACAAAAAGGGAAAAGGTTAGCCTGTGTGTGTGTGTGTGGATGAGGAAGGAAAGCGCTGGAAGTTTGCCACTTCATAACTTCAACCAGTGTGAACCTGGCTAACATGTTTTTGGCACTGACACACAAACACATTTTTCAACTTTTTATTTATCCAGACAGGGTGTACTGATGGTCTGTTTTCAGTTTCCCCCCGTTTTTCTTTCTATATCTCATTTCAGCCATTAACAGAGGGATGAGAGAAGACATTTTCTCGTGCGGTTCATTTTAAATAACGGCCACCGATGATAGATCATGCAAACATGGCTGACTTCAGCCAGCTGTTGGTTCTCATGACTGCCAGAAATGTCATCTTCGATTGCTTATAGAGTGCTCCGTTATTGTGTGTAACAAAATGAACAATTCTGTAATTAGATTAATTCAGAGCCACTTTTTGATGTCACATGCTTTGGTCGTGCAGTTGTTTGACAAGAGAAACAGAAAGATGTGTTAACCTGTAACATAAGTTGTGAGACTGCAGCATTTTTTCCTCTGCAGTTTTACTCAAATCCTTGACCCTCCTGTTACAAACAGACTTTCCTATCAGGCAGCTGCCATCACTGCATGAATTCAACGAAAACACGAGCCTGAGCCTTGTGTGTTTGTATTATCTCAGTCAGCTTGACTGCTAATTGGACCCACACCATCCTTGAGCCTAGTGTGTATTTTATAGCCTTTAGTGATGTGATTTCAATTAGAATCTATTGTTTGTGGTGAAAAGTTGGATGAGCAGCCAGGAGAAAAACAGAGTTAGTTTGGGGCAGGGGTTTAGAATCAATAACCTGGTGAGATAACTTCAACGTGGGTTGTTTTCTCATTAAACAGACCTGTGCCTGTTTGTTTTACGGGCTGCAGTTGTGTTTTCCTTTTGAATAGATGGCTTTTTATTCTACGCTCCCTCGCTCTCTCTGTCTTCAGCTCTCTTTTTTCTTTCTTTCACACACACAAAAAAATCCCACTTGGGGGTCAACAACTCCCAAAAAATGGACTGACACTGATGTGTATTACATACTGCTCTCTTTATAGGGTTTAAAACTGAAGCATTATTGATTTGTGATCTTTCAATGTCTTCTCGACTGTGGACGGACAGTCAGCTGTTCACCTTCAATCTCTTGTAGCCAGCAGACGTCAGCAGCAACAACACTGTGTTTGTCTCATCGGCAGTGTTTCATTTGACACATACTGTATGCTGCGTATTTCAAAGTCCTGCACAATCGCCCCTGACTAACACAATGTGGGCGCTTTTATAGCAGTGGAATAAAGGTGGAGTTTTCACACACTAGTCTGGTGTCTTTTCCCACAAAGGAAGGTTCCTCTGTTCCACATTATTGTGAACATGTAAAGAATAAGAAAAATATGTATCTAAAAAACATGCTTGACTGCACTAGTCGTGTTACTTTCGGACTGAAATGTCAAAGTCCTGTGATTTTTGCACCCACCTCCTGTGTGACGTCCGTGAGGTGAAGAACAACACTTCCTTCGCTGAAAAAACACGTTGCCAGTGAAAATAATCAAGGCAAGAATTGCGCTTTTAAACATGTTTGGAAAAACTAAATCGTAGTATACAAACGTAATTTCTAGAAGCTGTGGTTTCTGTGATATGCCTGACTATCAGCCTTCTTCAGTCTAGTCATTTATAGACTTACGTCCTGCAGCCTGCTGAGAGATCACTGTATGACTCACACAATTGTGGTAGAAGAAAAATAGAAATATCTTCAAGAGATATTACCAGCAAAAAGGAAAACACAGCGTCCTAAATTATAGGGAAGTGAAACAATCAATAGAGTTGAAATGTACTTGAGCATCGAAGCTGAGCATTGTAACATATAAAGTCGTTGTTTCCTCAGAAGCTGCTTCCTCCTGTGTGGCGGACGAGAAGATGGATGGCTGACCTCGGAGCTCACTGATTGGTTCGCTGATCTTCGCTGGCCGCAGCTGCTGTCATGGCCAAAAGCCCCGAGGTGAAGCTGGCCGTCTTTGGCAGAGCCGGGGTGGGCAAGTCAGGTAAACAACTATATGTGTGTGTGTGTGTATGTGTGAGGCAGGTTCTTACAAAGGCTTCAATATTTTAAAGGTTGTGCCAGTCATAATTAGCTGTTAATTTTAGTGTCTCAATCTTATTCTCTTCATTCCATGCTTTCTTAAATTTTCTGTAAACTATGATTTGACAGATTTGTACTCTCTGAAATCCAATCCATTAAATCCATTTGGCTGCCGGGTGTCAGCAGCTTTCATGGAGTGCGTTTCTGCCTCATTTACTGTATGTAGCATCTCACCACAATCCCTGCTCTCTTAATGTTTTCCTCCATCATCCTGTCAGTATTTTTACACCCGCAGTAATTTCTCCTTATACTCCGTTTGATTGCGTTGTCAACTTTACAGTAGGAGGTTGTTTTTGGTCTGGCGCAAATACCTTCACTCTCACAGATAGCTCTGTTGAGTCATTATCATTTGGTTTCAGCATTCCTCCGCGAGCTGCAGCAGCTCGGCCTCAGCTGGCGCCCCTGTATGTTTTCTCCGGTAGCGAACACAATAACACAGACCATATGTTTCCTGTCAGCTGAAAATCAAGACGGATTACCTCTGTGTAGCAATCAGCTGTTGGAAAACATGCTTGGGGATCTCTTCCATGTTGGAGGAGGCCATTAAAATGCCTGAGGAGGTCAGCCCAAGTATTGTACTGAAAGTTATATTGACTGAGGAGTTCATAACCTTTAGCTGAAAGGAGTGTGGCTGTAAAACATGGCAGTGAGGCTGCCGGCATCCAACATGCTCGCCTGAAACCTTGTTCAGGAAAGGGAGAACTTGTAGCTCCAATCAGCGATTTCATGAACTAAGAAGCAAAACCGCTTGATGAGCTGTCACCTGCCCTGATCCTTCATCACCGCCATCATTTCTTCTTCTTCAAGAAATGGGCGATTAGGTTGTTGTTCAGGCTATGGGCATGACCGTATGTCACTCCTCATTTTATTTAAAGACAGCACCTTTGTGATCATTACTGAATTTGCACCAGCCAAAACCAGCCAACACCAGCCAAAACAATCACTGCTGATGATTTTTAGCGGCCCCATCTGTGACCTCAGCACTGCATATGCGGTTGATTTGATCATACAGCACTCCCTACGCAAAGCCTAGGGAGTTTTCAACCTGTCATCCAGCAGTCGGTTACATCTTCAAAAGTCTCACTATTTTCTGTCCTGTATGTAATAGATAAAGTGTTTCACCGGGGTTAACCCCGGCCACAGCTATGTCCAGTGAAAACAAAGAGCAGATTGCGGCTGCACAGCTTGTGGAAATATTGGATTTACATATTGGTTTCAGGACAGGCAGATATTTTATCATCCCTGACAGACAGTCGACATCTGTGGGATCATGAAAATACCTTTTGGAGGCACAACCTGTGGATAGTCACCAGGTAAGACAAGACTAAACGTCAACAGCTCTGCCTCACATAAGCATCTTTTAACATGCTCACAATGACCTATTTAACATATTGATCTCTGATAGAGAGGGTCATCCTTCAAACGGGAACTTTGAGACAGTTGAGTTGAGTCTTTGTGTCCTGATCTGAATCTGGTCTGAAGGCAGATGTGTGGTCAAACCGAGAAATTCAACGTCAAGTCAAGCGAGGATGTCCATATTCTAGTTTCCAACCTACTTGTGGTCTAGGTCTGGTGACAAATTCTCTTCAATCCCAACTTCCTCCCATTACACGTGGACATTTGATTTGCACGTGGGCACTTGATTTATGCAGCTCTGCAGTTGCCTGATCCTGTTTTCGTCAATTGCGTACCTCCCTACATGTAGCTCCGGTGATCCTTTCAACAATAAATGGCTCTCATCTAAACATAGCCCTTTAGTGGAAGCCCACATATGCTAATGAATCAGCCTTTTCCTCAATGGGCAAACGTGAAAATACACTCTCACTTCATGCACAATACGACAGAGAGGAACAAATGAACAGTGATGTTTAACAGATTGTACACGTTGTTTGAACCTTTTGGTTTGTGCATTGTAGTTCATAAATCTCTATTTGTTGTACTGCAATAGTTCTATGCCTAGTATCTAAACATTTAGAGAGACTGTGCAAGATACTAAAATCCTGCGAGTTCTCTATCTGACCTCCTGGAGTAGGAGGTGTCAGAGATTCTTATTGTAACAAGTAAAGTCGAATTACGTTTTATCCAACAGAATTAGTGCTGAGAGGACTAGTTGATTAAATCAGTTAGTCAACTGGCATAACGAAAATCAACAGTGTAATAATCGGTTAATCAGCTAAAAAAAAATTGATGCTTTCAGCTTGTTAAGAGTGAAACTCTTGATGGGTTTGTTTTTTTTTCTACGATTCTCTGTGACATTTTATGCACTAAACAATTAATAAAATTTCCAAACACAGACGTTTTTGAGACATTTTGTCAACATGCTAACCAAAATTTGACTCCAATCCATCCAGTATTTGAGACATTTCAGTGTTGGCCAAAGTGCTGGACCAACCAACTCAGCGACATTGCCTTTCTATACCACATAACACTGAACACTGGAAAATGCTGATCAGATCTCTGCTAACGTGGCAGCTTCATTATAAAAGCATCAGTAGTTATCCGTCTAACCTATCACCTGTTCTTCATAATAAAACACGTACTATGTTGTGGTAAGAAAGACTCCATTCACAAAATATCACTTTCTTCATCCACCAGTGTTTCCATCTTGACTTTGGAAGACAGTACGTGTGCATTTGAGCTGGTATTGATGTGATGCTGTTCTCTTTGTGTTTTATAGTGATGATTCACATCCAGAAAATGGGTGGAAAAAAGTGTCTTCTTAACAAGCAGGAGCAGACCTGCTGGGTGTCTTGGCGTTGTTGGGGTTTTGCTGGTCTGACCTGGACTCCTACAGAGTGATCCAGCCCTAATAAAGAGCAGAGTTTATTAAGTTTAGTGTGGCTGTTCTGGCACTTTGGTTTATTGACTCAGCGGAGAGAAACTGGGGTTAGGAAATAAAATACATTTGGTCCCTGCTAAACACGTGTGCACACAAGTACACACGCACACATACACACACACACACTTTATCTCTTTTTACACAAAGATCGTGTGATACCGCCGCAATGAAGACCCTCCATTACTCTGGCTTTGTTTTTTCTACACCGAACCAAACAATGGCAGCATAACATTTTACTTTGATAACAATGCCTGTTTTTAGTGTGTGTTTGCATCTTAGAGATGGCTGTGCTGTAAAAAGTGCAATGTGAATAAAGATAATTAATTTATTAAGCCCATGAGTTATAATTTAATAAGTGCAATCTCATAATTACTAATTAAAACTGTAAGTCACTACCTTAGTTTCATCAAATTAAAATCTGACAATTTGTTGCTGTGAAAACACCAGCATGCATACACATCCACACACAGTGAATAGTGTTCTTTGAAAGATTTTCTGAAAGCTCTGGGAAAATAACTTTATGTGGTGTGAAGCAGCGGCTCATAAAACATCTCGTCTCGTCGTTCCTCTAACATTCCGCCTCCCTTCTGTCTGATGGCCAGAAAGCAGAACAATAACAGAACAATAACAAAAGGCGCGGTGCAACATGTGTCTGCCTCAGAAATACTACTGTTTACCACCTCCAGTGCTGTGAAGGGACCACGGATCAGCCTAATGTATGTGTGTGTGTCTGGAGCATGATGTAAACACAGTCATTCAGAGAGCAGACAGGCGGGACAAAGCCACACAAACAAATACAGTGCTGGACAGACTGACTGCTACTGTGAGAGGTGATGTTTTGTTTTACTCTCTGGTGTTCAGTCACCTAACCCCCTCCTCACCAGGCTATATCTATACAAATCCCCAAGGCTCTTCAGAGTGGTGAACTGGGGCATAAATCGAAGGATAGATTAAAGTATAAATGGAAAATAAACTGGCCAAAACATGAACAATAGGCCTACACAAGGGAACATTTTATTGTTATATTTCCTTACAGTTACAACGTGCAGTGTTGGCTCACCAAATGCCACTGACACTCATTAATCACAGGACTCGATTTTATTTCGCAAAAAAAGATGGGCGTTTCACAAATGGTGACCAAGTCATTCCAATTTTTTCCCTTTGTTTTACATCTCGTGAAGCTCAATTTTACTAATTCCAACAATGACAGCATGTCTTTCAATATTAAAATTTTATCTGGCTTACAGTGAAGAAGAACAACTTGCGTATGCTATAGTGTCAGGGACTCCCCTGACACCCAGGGCACCCAAGAACTGGTGAACAGGTTAGAAGGTACATGTGTAAAAAGGCCTAAAAAATTTGACTTGATTTGTCCTGATTTAAATTGTATTGTATTATTGCCCTCTATGGAGTCTTTGAAGAAGACAAAGATAACAGTATGTCTATAAATGATTTTGACAATATTACATGGTGAGCTCATAATAACGACTTTGAAATGGGCTTCCTGCTGAAAGATGGCAGGGCCAACCTTTTACACTCAAATCACGGTTGGCATGATTATGCAGTACATGCTGCTTCCAAAATCCACTTCCTGTGATGTCTGCGGGAGGAAATGAAAGTCCAGGAAAGTAATTAAATAACGTCCATCAGGCTTCCCCAACATAGCCCCTTACTCTACACCACTGGGCAATTAACAGGATGCAGAGCAACAGGGACAGTCGCTCATCCTGCCGCTCCGGTTGCCAGGCACATCTTTGGCCTTTGATAACGGGGAGAGCCCATAACTGTGAAGTTGGCTGGCTGTTTAACTCCGCTGATTACATTCTCTGTGCCGGACCCAGTGAGCAGCCCTAAAGTGTGACTCATCGAATGCATTATGCTGTAGCACAAGTGCTGTAATCAGCGTGTCAAAGGCAGATTTTAGTCTTTCAGATAAGAGATATGAAAAGGTTCACGAGTGGCTTTCAGAGCGACTGGAGTGATGCGAATGTTCAGATGAGGTGTGTCTGCTGTACAGAACATTAAGTAACTTTTATTTACTTGAGTGTGTTATATAAGACTTGTGGGTTTTTTTTAAAAATTGTGGTATTTGTTCAGTTCATGCTGAGCCCAGGCTAACTTTTCAGCCACACACTTGCTGCTGTGTGGCTGAAAAGTCAAGTATTCCTTAGCAACAGTACAACCATTAAATTATGTGGCTATGTTGGCGGTTGGATAATAGACCTCAAATAACCAAAAAAAAAAAAAAAAAAAAGCTTTGGATGTGAGTTACCTTTGCAACAGAGAGAGAAAAGTCCCTTGGTGGACATGATGGGAAGACGGGATGTGTAATGTGAGAAAATTATTATCCAACTCTGTGATTACCCTTAACTCTACGAAACAGCTAATTGTTTCAGTTTTACAGCCCACAACTTTTATATTTTAGCTCTTTTTTCATCAACTTTGCTTCCAGCCTCAGCAGGCTCTTGTTTACAGTGAAAAATCTCTAATAAACCCACCCAGCTCCAAACAGCAGGCATTCAAAGTTAGCAGCTAGCTGGTGAACATAGTGGTGCATAGAGACTGATATTATCTGCATGAGTTGGTGGAGATCAAAACGGAGCAAAAGGAGTGTAAATAGCGGTGTTTGACATTGACCAGGTGGACGCAAACACAACTCCACATAACGCTAATGTGGCTGAGTAACTTTTTCGCTAACACAATTGCATATCTTTTTAAGATTATTACATGTTAATCATATTTTTTACAGATTGTTCTGCTGCTCCAAGTGGCTAAAAAATAGTATTAAGTCTGTTACTTTCTGCATGATATACAGGAGTCAGTGGAGACAAATGGATGATTAGGATGCTGTCCTTCCCTTTGATCAGGTTAAGTATATCTATCACATGAAACAATGAATTGATTAAATCCTGATAGATACAGTTGCATCAGTCCTGAATGCTCTGAATGCTTTTAATCTAGCTCAGCTCTATCAGAGTATCAGCTGTGCTGTCTTTTCTTACGGTAACACACTCATCTGAGTGATTACAGGTTAAAGGCCAACAGCGTCTTAAGCATGTTAATTAAGGCTTAAAAATGAACGTTAAAATGAGAAATCATCGTCGGGTAATTGCAGTTCTCCATGCAGCTGAGACAGATGAGGTAAAGCTGCAGTTTTATGTACAAAACACACACCTGTCTAAATAAAATAAGAATTATAACACCAAAGTCTATCGATTCTGTAATTGTTCAAAGACTATTGACAATATGAACATATGCCCACAGGAACTGATTGAAGAAGTCACAGTGAATTGAGATTTAAATAGTTTTGCACTTTGAATTGTAATCATGTTGGCCTTCCTCTGATATTCCGTCTAGTGCCGCCATGTGGTCAAAATTTTATCTTATGTAACTTCCATGACATTCCCATCAGCCTAAGTTTTAGGCCTACTATGTGTTTTGTGGTAATTAGCAAATGTTAGCATGCTAACATGCTTTAGTAACATGGTAAACATTACTAAACACCAACGTGAGCATGTGAACATTTTTAAAGAGACACGTGGTGACTAGAGACAGAAAGCAAAGCAAGTTTTCACCTCGTGTTATTTTCAGTGTGTTGTGAATAAGTTTTCACCTTATTTTGCATCCACTCGCTTCTTTCTATTTAATTTATATCCGATCAAGCTGCAAAAGTCACCTCATGTTGTGTCTGAAACCAGGTACTCTTGTGACAGCAGAATATAGTTTTTGAGAGGCAGGTATGAGCCACGAACAAATGCCTTAATTGCATTAATTTCAAAAATATGAAATCTAGCTAAAGAGCAGCAGGTAGGCATCTCTTTTTGAGAGAACCCGAATTCCCTCAACACGCTCTGCTCTTCTTTCTCCATCCTCCTCCACTTCGTTCTCTCTTGAATGCATTAATCTTTTTGTCCTCAGAAAGGAACAGGGTGTCTCTGCCATTCACTTTATCTTTTTGAGCTCTTAGAAGGCCGCCTGTTTTAGTGACCAAACCTTCCTCCAGTGTATCCATTAACCTATTCACTGCTTCACATTGCACATGCAGGTTTAGCTGAAGAAAGGGTTTATTTTTGGAGTGAAGTTCCTGGTAGCCAATGTTCTGTGCCTTACATCAGTGTAAATATCAGGAGATTACTCTTCCCTTGACACACACAAAGAGGCAGTGGACCCATCAAGGCAAATGATGTCACAGGAAGGTGGGCTTCCTGTACTGGTCATGCTTATTTATAGTGTTGAATTATTTTTAGAGCATATGTCCGCCTCTCCTCCACCTCTACATATTGTCCATTCTCCACCTGTATAGTCCTTGGCCAACGTGTGACTCATCGCTGGTTATTTTCCTCCTTGATTTTAACAACCCACTCTCTGGAGATTAGCAGCGCTCTTTTAGAATCTCATGGTAGATCCATTAAGTTTTTTTTTTTTTTTTTTGCTTCTGAAAGCGTGTTATCAGCTGAGGGTCAGGTTAATGTTTAATATTCTGGGCTTTCAGCGATATTTGATTTATTCAACACTGTTCCCACCCACCTCGAACAACTTTTTCTTCTCTTCTGATCTGATAACTTTGACTCTGCATATATTCATTCATGTCTTCTGGAAGACATTAAAAGTTTTCTGATTCCCCCTCAAACAAACTTTTGGTATCACTTAGTGATGGCACATCGTCACAGCCTAAGAAGACTCAGTCCACATGAGCAAAACCACGATCAGTTAAGACTGTCCACAAACAAAAGGACATCATCGGTCAAATGCCTGTACAAAACCTTTCATGGGGGATTCATAATTGTGCCTTAAGGGGTTACACATATGGGCCTACAGTGGCTACAAAGATGGCATGAGGAAGCCACAAGAGCTGTGATTGTTCAGCCGGGGCTGCTTGCGTTTTCTCCGCCAGTGTTTCTGGATCTGGAGGAGATCATTGATAGTGAAAACAACATGAAAGAGATTGAAAAAGGCACAGTAATCTTCACCTTTCGACAATGCACAGCCGACAGACACCTCAGCTGCAAAACTGCTCACCATGATCAGTACATGTAGTTGAAGGAACGTAAACACAGACGAGGGACGGAAATAGTCACCTATTCAGTTGTGAGACAAGCAAAATAGAAGTGAGCTGGATGGAACTAAGTTCTGTATCACAAAGAAAATCTGAGAATCCATCTACTGTTGGGATGCTGTACACTTTTAGGTTTTTGACAGGAGGACTTGAGTATAAACCCAGCTTGAGCCATGATGTTGGTGTTGGCTGGTTTCATTCCCGTTTTCTGCCAACAATCAGCTTTGATTTCTTTTAAGCATGACCGCGATCTTTCTCAGACTAGCTCAAACTAAAACCACTAGTTTTTGTGCCCACATTGAACCAAACATTAAGCATGGCAGTGGCAGATCACAAACCAGTTATATGAATAATTTTTGTAAAGATCATGTGCGTTTTGGAAGGCACTTAGAAACTCACTGCACTCACAGGCCCTGACCTTTCTCCTTTATTTTAAATAGTAAGATTGCGCACCATTATCTGTGCTCCAGTGGAATTTCAATCAGGGCTTTGTGTTTCTTGCTAGCAAAACTTTTGATCAGATTTGAACAGAGATATCACAGAAAGGGTAAAACAAGTTAAAAAAAAGTGATTTTCTAAGCCAAAATTTGACAGCATTTTGCCTCTAAGAATACAAGTAACACGACTCACAAAATGTCCATGGTGATGATATAAGTTTCCTGTTATAGTCTCCAGTGTTTACTGTAACTGCAGTGTGCACAGCACCACTGTATAGAAGATATAATACCCAGGTTGACAGTCTTCATGGTAAAAATAGAATTTTCCCTGTTTCCCAGCTGCTCTTCGTACACACTGCGTCACCTTTTGTGTGTACTCACAGTGATGATGGCTCTCTTAGGTGTGGCTGCCCTCATATGCCTCACACACGGCCCTTGATGAATAGCGCTGTGGTGCTATTGTTAGACACTAAATTAAAGGGATGAATGTGGAGTCCACACGCCCTTCCTGTTCTAACCCCGAAACTGCGAGCGTCTGTCCTTTTTGCATCTTCAGAGATGTGAAATCAAAGCCTCTCTGTTGTACCGTTTTACAGAACCACAGGGCCCCGAGGGGAAAGGCTGCCTCCCTCTCTGCCACCGTGTGTTCATTGTTGCTCGTCCAAAGTGGAGCGGAGGGGAGTTTGTCTGACCTTTAATGTCATTCAAAGTGAACTTGATACATGCGGCGACTTGTGTTGTGTTCAAACAAAGAGACATCCACGGTTATAGTGTGAAGTGTTTTCAGCTGGAGGTGTACTGAAAAGTTGAAGTATTATATAAGGCAGAGTAACGCTTCCCAGAGGAAGCACAAGAAACCTTGAGCTTAAAATGAGAAAGTCAGCGATGCAATAACAGATCACATCACAAGTTACAGCAAACTCCATCAAAATCTGTCTGTCCCAGCTCTCATGGTTAGCTTCAATTTGTTTTTCATGTTCTGTTGGTCTCTTTTTTAGTGCACTTTGGCACTTTTCTGTTCGGCATCTTCTGGACCGTTCCTCTCAAAAAACACATACTTTTTCTCATATCGTCCATGCTGCAGTATGACAGAATATTAAGGCCAAGTAAAGTCCTACCATTTAGAGAAAAAGAGTCATGTGCTATGCATATAAATTAATTGGGTTACATGTAATATTTCCTGACAGCCCATAAGCTCTTGCCTAATCTGAATAGCCTGTTGAATCCCATATTGTCTGATTTGGGCAGCCCACAAAAACTGATCTGCTAATCAATCTTTGTGAGAGCATTTATCGGCGCAACTGAGTTAACTTGAGAATTACATCTTCTTTTATGACGTGTTTACATTGTGTTGTCTACCCCCTGTGGTCAAAAAGTCATTTCCGAGAGCATCTCTGAAGGCAGAAATAATCACATTAGGTGAGTCAAATCTCTGTGGATCTCATAGTTATTATTAGGCCGAAATAAACGTGGGGACACAGTACCAGACACCGATTGGCTGGAAACCAGAAGATCATTTAATTCAAATGAAGTGAAACCTCAAATGCTGCGAACTTTGCGAATTTTGATTACATGAATTATAGTTAAAAGTAAAGAAGTACAAATGTGATGTACTTCCATGGAATGATGCAGGTAGAAGGCAGTCTCAAGTCTCATAACAGGGTTCTGTTTATTGTCCACCAATCTGTCAACACAAAGCAAAGATGATCCTTCCCTGTCTTACCACCATTAGCGGCATAATTACACTGCTCATGATTGCAGCAAATCCCTCTGCATTAAGAGATTTATAGAAGACACAACTGAATGGCTCAGGAGGGTAAAACACTGCGCCTGATGGTTTAATTACAGTTTGATTTTTTTTTATGGGAACTCGGCTTAAGGCAGCAAAACCAATCTTGCTGCCAAAATGCCATCTTGTGACACAGGGAATGTGTTCACTGCACAACAAACCTAAGCGGTCGGCTGTTTTTCAGCCACAGACTGGAGGCTGATATGAAGGGAGACGTTTTCATTTTCACTGCTGCTGGCAACACTGGGTGATTTATGATTCTTTGATGTTTTAGAAAGGAATTTGCTTATCTATTGGGTTTAGATCACACTACAGCTAATTCATTACCTCCGCCAAGGAGGTAATATGTTTTCACCCCTGTCTGTTGGTTGGTTGGTTTGTTTGTTTGTTTGTTAGCAGGATTACGCAGAAACTACTGGATGGATTTCAACGAAACTTGGTGGGAGGATGGGGAACGGGCCATGGAAGAACCCATTGAATTTAGGTGCAGATCACTTTCATTAACATTGCGAGATAGGGCGTTTTTCCACATTTTCGTTAATTTCTCAGCAAATAATGCATGAATGAATCTTGATGAGAAAATTCAGGCATATGTAGGAGGTGGGTATCTATGAGGGTGTACAATTTGGTGCGGATCCAAATAGAAATCTGGATATATTTAGTGTAATTTTGTTTGTCATTAGTGTGATTTGGAGAACACTGGGAAATAGAGTAGTGGCTGAGAATTGAAAGCTGGTCTATTCTTCACAGACAGTTGCACTGATTATGCCAAAATCTCATTAATTTGAATGGTGTACGATAACCAGGAATCTGCAAACTTCAGTAATAAATGAGTTTAGGTTCATGGAGAAGAAAAGTGATGAGTCACGTGGTGGTACTTGGCCCGTTGTCAGTTGATCCGGATAAGAAATGAGATGATGAGATTTATTGAAGTATTACTGCTGTCGTATTTCAGTAAAATATGTTGTTCTGCCTGTCGATCTTTCCATTCTCACAAGGCTGATATGCAGTCAGATTTAACACGAGCAATTAGTCATTTATGAAACAATGGGTCCTTGCTTTCAGACGATACACACAAGCAGGTTTTAGCAGGTCGGAGTCGATTGTGCCAACTAAGATGACAAGATTAAATCAGCTGTAGCTGCTAATTAAGCTAACCTTCGAGCTCCACGAGTTTGTTGAAAACACCGCCCCTGGCTTTAAGGTTTTCAACAGACTCGTTTGAAACAAGAAAGGACCGAAGCTGTAAAGCTGCAGGTCGCCAAAAAGTCACCATCCCCGCCAGTTGATGACTCCATGTAGAAGACACGGGACTAAACAAACAGCGTTGTTCTTGTATTACAGTGTAGAGATAAGTAGTCTGAGTATTACAAGTATGATGGAAAACTGCTAAATTAGACTTTCAAACAGTATGTTTTCACTTTAATGTTACAAGAGAAATGACTTTTAAGATAAGGACAAACTTTGGCTGGGGTTAGTGGAGTTCAGCACATTGAGAAAATACATTTACTAGTAGTGAACCGGATTTTTAATGTAACCTGTAGCCCCTCAAATGAACAGCTGTAGTTTAACCTAAAGCAACTCCCAGATACTACAGTAGGTAATGATTGTAGCGTGTGTTTGAACAGATGAACACACTGTTTAAGACTTTTCTTTCACTTTTGCTCTTGAGTTTTGGATTTAGAAGGGGCTTAAAAAAAGAAGCTTTGCTTGAATTACCATTGCTAAACTATTATTGGACAATCACTGTTGTGGGAAGGGGGTTAGTAAAAGCACATTTCAGTGAAAATGCACGAAGCACTGTGTGTCTCAAAACCTGAATTCCTCTGAACCCCTGCTCACACACAGTGGAGTATTTGCCCCCAATTGGCCGAGACAGTGATGCCATCACTCACAGGAGATGACATGTTTACTGATGCCTTGTGTGTTATTGTTACTCTCCTAACTTTCAGCTTCCCACATCCCTTCTTACAGGGTATTGGTTAAATCGTACTTTAAATATGCATGGAGCCCGGTGGTGGAGCTGTAATCTGATCTGGAAAGGGGATGAGTTGATAAGAAGCTGGGCTTGATCACATTTATATCTGGCAGTAGACAGAGATGGAATATTTGCCCTGGCACCATGAGGACTCCCAGAAGTCTGTTTTCCACAGAAAGCCATTTCCTTATAGTGAGAAATAGGGTTGATGTCTATCCAGCAGTTCCAGAGAGGCTTGGTGTTGGTGATTTGGGATGGAGACGTGCCCCAGAGAGAGAGAGAGACTGGTGGTGAAAGGAACGCTGGGAAAGCTCTGAGACTGGGAAAAGTGGCCTGACCTTTGGTTCAGGAAGTGGTTTGTTTTTGTGTGTTTGTCTCATTTGTTTGCCTGCTTCTAGTATAAGGGTCATCACATGTTGGTGTGTGTGTGTGTGTGTGTGTAGAAACACTCTTACATATGCATGTGTATTTACACAGAGGGAAAATGCTGGTTGAGCTTTATTCAACGTAAAGTCTGTTTCCATCTACTTTATCTTGAAAGAAATTTTAAAAATGTGAAAAACAGATATATTACTTTATTTATTAGAGTACTTTAAAGTGAACCATAAATCTGTATGAACTCAAGGAATCAACAAGCAATCATCCCATTTTTCTTCCTTCTCTGTGAGATGTTAAACTCTTTCCGTGTGTATTCACATCGTGATGATATGAGTGGAAGTGATTTAATCCAGCAGCACCTAATTTTCTCAACTCCCTGAAGGGATTTGCAGGAAATCGCAAATAAATAATCACTGCACAAAGCAGTGCAGCCTATAAACCAGTTCTCAACATCTCTGGTAAGGTCTGGTGAGGATATTGATTAGAGGGATGGGCGCCTGCTACAAAAGCAAAATTTAAAAGTTATTCATGCTAGTAATGAGTTTTCAATCTCAAACTACTTGACATAACTGGAACAAAAATGTCAATTGTGTTTTGCAGTGTGAAGGATATATTTAATGGTGGCAGACTTCTGTTTCTGACGTCATATTTCATAAAACCTTAGTCCTTTACAAGCATTTGGAGCCACGTGGTGTGTAACTTGTTGCGTCTTGTCTGCCAACACAGCAGCGTGGCAGCGACTGTCTGCATTTTCTTCTGACAGAGATGCAATAAAACCCCAGAAACAGCTACTTCTATTCATGTAAAACATGAGAAAATTAGTGTTCACTGCAAGCAGAGGGGCAGATTTACAATAAATTTAAGTCTGATGACACCAATCATGATGCAGTTTGCCTTAATTTATGCATTTTATGCTAATTATTACTATTACTATTTACCCCAAAAACTATTACCATAGAACCCATACGATACGCCAAAAATAGTGGATGATGTTCATGGAATGTGAGGAACGCAGTAACAACAAACTTTCACATTGTGTATCTCTGTTTTGTTAGGTGTGTGTTTGCTCAGCTGCTATTAGTATTTATTTTTTTAATCAATATATTTACATTTTCAATTTATTTTCAATACTGTATGTTCAATTACTGTATGTATTTTAAAGGTAGCTTAGCCACACCAAATTGAATGAATCCCATTAGAATCAAAAGCGGCTATATGTTCTACAAACTAGCTCCGTTAGCTTAGCTTTAGCAGGAGTTCAGCTGGGTTTTTATTCTGTATTCAGCCACTGTCGCTAGTTATGTGGAATAACGAACTGAATTACCGAGATGTGAGTAAATCAAAATTGGTATGCTTTTGTACAGTAGTCTGGCAGACAAGTTGTACAGACAGATTATGTGAGCAGCAGTTTGGCTTGATTTTACTTGGGTTGTATAATAGCTGCAGATTAAAAAAGCAGCTTTCGCAAAAATAACACTTTCTATGACATAATTTTTATACAGTGATTTCAAAAGACTGATTCGGTTCTTAACTAAGTGTTGACCAAATATTTAGTCACTGTGTGTTTTGTAGGGCACAATAGTTTTGTGTGTGTGTTTCTTTTTAGATATGCTGGTGCTTCATTGCTTGCTTGCTGCCGTCTGATTTTTCACTAACAATTCCCTGTTATCTGCACAGCTGGCCTGTATGACATGAACTGACCTGACATGAACACAATAGGTACAGAACTTGACTGCAGCTGAACAGCACTGGGAGAGCCCTACTTTTCAGCCACTAAAGAGGTGTTTTTGTGGCCGAAGGGAACCAAAGAGCCACGGGTGTCCGTCTGATGGCCACAGGGAATCAATAGAGACTGTTCAATATGTAACACAGCGCCGGCTCAGAACAGAGCCATGGCTACCACTAATTGCTCTTGCTTTGTTTGCAATTAGTCCAACATTCTGCTGCTAATGTGATTAGGTCACTTTGGACAAAAGCGGCTTTTGGCAAACACCACCAAATGTGTTTGATGATATGTTTGACGTACATGTGAAACTCCTCCGTCCAACCACTCAGAGTAGTGCTGTGAAGTCTGGGGTGGAGGATTTGATCAAATCAGATCTGTTTGTTACTCGGCTGCAGTATTCGTTTGGAAACATCAGCTTGCAGCTTGTGAATGTGAGCAACATAATAGTCCAGATTCTCCAGAATCTCCAGATGTGGTCAACATGCCAGATAACTGATATCATATGGCAACAGCTTCAGTTAATATGACAATGTGACATTTTCAAACAGCCATACGTAGCGCACCGTGTGTGTTGGAAGTGACACTGCCATATTGGTGGAGTAACATCAGGGGACTAAACACCCAGAGCGACTCCTCATCCACTCTGTTTTTCACCCTAACACTGTACAAAAAGTATGTTTTTTGTGATATAATGACTTGTTATAATGAAGTTGAAAGTATGGGTCATTTCATTTTTCTATCAGTTGTCAGGTAATGAAATGTATTCTTTGATTGTGGTGTTGCTGCTACAGAAGACCTGTCTGTACAGCTTGCTAATGTGTCTCTTCTCAGCTCCCTTACAAATACTGTATTGACAAACATGCAGGAATGTCAAGCTGCATCCAAATCAGGCGTTATTCGAGATGCTACCGAGCATGTCACACTGATATCCACATGGTAGAACTCTTAAAAATCTTGAGGGAGAGTGAGAGCAACTCTTGAAAGAAGAGAAACGAGACAAGACGTTCTTCTTTGTACAAATGAAAAGTTGAATTCATTATTTTTGCTGCTACAGCCTTAACTCGGTCTGGCATCACCACTGGATTATGGCGGCTCATTTTAGCTAATACTAGCTAAATTAAAGCTGCTATAATCCCCAAAATACCACAGTAGAATACAGGCCCGCTGGCTAGAATTGATTCAGTTTGAGGAAAGCTAAAGTGTGACAGCTCCAGATTATGTGTAATGCTGGACTGCTTCAGCAACTACATGGAGCATATGATTTTGTCTGTCCCTCCCCGCTATATACGCTGCTTTACCATCAGTTTACACCGACAATTAAAATCCTGTTTTACTTTAAATCTGTCAAGATGCCGATTAATTTGGACTTTAACAATAGGTCAAATGAGTAAAAAAAGTTTTAGGTTAGATGTTGCTGCAACATACACAACTGAATGATTTTTAAAAAAAAACTTGATGTCTCTTTTAAGGGCTACTACAGTTTCACTCATGTTTACTAATGTTCAAAAGAACGGCTCATCGTTCATTTTTTAATTTTGTTACGAGGTTTATCTGCTAAATAAACACCAGGATAATGATACGATAGGGGAACATTTGGATCAGATTCCAACTTAGACATCCCACCAATATAATTTAATGTGTGGACTAGGTTTAGCAGCAGTATATTACTTGTATTTCCAGGCCTAATGTCAATGATCTGCACTGTCAATATTACACAAGGTGATGCCGTATCCCCCGTTTTTGTCAGTTAATTTACTACTTGAACTACTGAGTTTACCCTCTGTGTGATGTGTTATGTAAACACAGTTCCGTTGCCTTGAACGCAATTCATGCAACACTTGAAATGAGAAAAGAATGTATTGCTCGCTCGACCACCGCTGCTCTCTCTCTCGTTGAGCCGGGGAAGAGGGGTGTGTTCCGTGAATGGCGTGTCCTGCCTACCTCTTGTGCTTAACATAAATGGGAGTGGAGTGGGTTTAGGGCAGGCAGTGAAATTTGGGCACAACGATAAAAAGAACGGCTCTCAAGTGCGACTCGGATCCCCTCGTTCCTACCAAAGAGCCGTTCAATAGAATCGGATCGGTCGCAAGCGTCACATCACTAGATGACTTGCCTCAAGTGGTCATTCGGGGTACTGTAGTTTTTGGCACTTCCAAGTTGGCTTCATTTTTCAGCAAAGCAGCCTCTCAAATAATTAATGTGCTACAGTAAATCAGGTCAGGTGCAGTGTTTTCAAACGTGTGGCTCCATTTTAATTAATGTTATCCTTCAATTAAATTATAAAGGGACAATAACAAAACTGGTGCTACAGTATGAGGTTTCCACTGCAGCAATATGTGTGACCAGCACTGTTATCAGCTTTCCTCTCACTGCACACAGCCAGTGATACAGTGCACATTATTCCCTCTGCAAACCTTTAGTGAATCTGGGCCACAATGTCCATATTGACGCACGTTAACAAAGGCTCCTCTCTTCCATGTGTACATTTCTTTTAGTGGCAGTGAAAAGCAGGAGATACAGTTACCTCTAATGAGGAAAGGACTTCACACCCCATTGGTCATTCTGTCTACCTGGAATCCAGGCCACTATAGCAGAAACACCACGAAATAACCTCAGTGGGAATTTCAGCGCAGAACAAGAGAAGTGAATGTGCCTGGAGAAGAAATGTGCACGTCAGTCCGCCTTCTCAACAGCATGACAAATTATCTGCTGCTGTTCTGCTTTCAGGGAGTAATTGTAAGTTGCATGAGACACTTTTCCTTTGCCTGAAAACACACTGAGTGTGTATGAAAGAGAGGGATATGCGGTTTACTGAAGAACAAAATCAACAAAACAGGGTTACAGCAGGCTATTTTCAAAGAGGAAAAAAAAGCTATGGCTCTTACCATGAAAAGAGCTGTCCGTCTTTATGTACATGTTGTCTTGGGTCTCTTCACTGGGCTCATGCTAATAAATAGAAACTGATGTAATGTTGTGAAGTAAAATAAATGTTTATTGGCTAATAGAAAGAGCGTAAGGTGAAGCTTTCCACAGCTACTCTGTGTGTGCGAATGATAAATTGAAACATTTGAGCAGCGGACTCTCAGTCATCTGCCAGAGCTCAAAGGCTGGACTTGAGTTCTTTAGGAGTGTAATGAAACATGGCAGCGACACTCCAGCTGGCACAATAGGTTTTCTTCCCTTTTCTTGTCGTGCCTAATTATGAGCGGAAAACAGGCCTGGCCAAGATGGATGGATTTTTTTCCCCCAGTTCAAAGGCAAAGCTGTTTCCCCATAGTCTCTTCACTACAAGCGGTAGCTCAGTAAGTTGACATGAGGACAGAGATACACGCCTGGGCTCAAGAGGACCACTCAGGCCTATTGGGAGTCACTCAGGCACATGACAGCTCCTGGTGAGAAGTGGACTGAAAGTGAACACTTGCTTGTAGGTGTTGGTTTTTAGCAAACAATTAACTATAAGCAAAAAAAAAAAAGGGATTTCTATAGGGTCTGTAAATGTGTGGAAATGGTGTTTATTCATCTAAAGTTTGAAAAGTGTGGGCATAAAGGTGTGCAAAATAAAGAAAGAAGAGAAAAATGAGCAATTGTCCTCTTCTTTCTACATGGTGGTTGGGTTTACAGATGGCACAATGTTCCATTTGCCTTTTGAAAAGTTAGATGAGACTATGGAACTTTTGAACGACAAAACTACGTATTTAAACAAGGTGACACCTTGCCACTCTGCCTTGAAGTATAGCTGTTCAACAGCTGAACAACTGTAAAAACTCGATTTACGACATGGTCAGACAACATGTCTTATGAACTAGACATTTTGGGAAAATAGATGAGATGGGATGAATACCATCTATGGAGCTAAAGCCAGAAGGTACTTAGCCTAGCTTAGCATAAGCACTAAAAACAGGGGGAGAAAGTTTAAAAAAACAACAACAACTACCTACCAACACCTGTAAAACTCACTATTTAATATGTTATATCAGGTTTGTTCATTCTGTAAAGAAAAAATGAAACAAGTAATGATCCTTTATGCGAAGCTAAGCTAATCGCCTCCTGCCTCTAGCTCCATTTTTATGCACAGATATGAGAGTGGTGGCAATCCATTCATCCCGTTCTTGCAGCAAATAAGTGTATTTTCATATATGTCAAACTATCCATTCACATTTATAACATATACAATTAACTGTCTTTGGGTGACATACTGAATAGCTGTATATGCATGTTTGCGTACGCCTGTGAAGCCTTACAGGTAAAGGCAGGTAGGTTATAAGTAGGTTTTTATATTAGGTCGTTTCCTGATTCTGTTGGGAGTACAGTTGCTCTCTTCAAGAGTCTCTACTCATTAACGCAACTAAAGGGAGACATGCTGCAGTGTTCAGGTAATTGGCCACAGAATCTGAGGCACCTACCTCCTGCAGTGACTTCCTGGGGGGTGATGGGATGTATAACACTTGATGTCTTAATTGGATATCACTGGCATGACAATATCATAATAAGCAGCAGATAAGAGTTTGTGTGGCCCTCTTGACAAGACAAAAATAAGATCTTAGATCCTGTCTTAGACAAAAAGTGCTGCCGGGAAAGACAGCCAACTACAAGCGGTAGAGGGTTTTTTTTTCTTCACATTTTGACAGTCAAATGAATTTTTTAGTTTCCAGACTTCCTTCTAAACCTCCTGCATCACAGTCCTCTATAGTCCACATTTCAAATTGGTGTTTACAGGTACTTTTACTCAGACACAGACTGGTTTGTAGCTCTGGGTGATACACAGGTAATGGCCTCCTAATTCTGTCTGGATGAAGGAAATCAACATTACTCTGCGGCTGATTACTTGTTGATGGTAAACCATTAAGTGAGTGAGTCACTGGTCTGCTGGGGATGTTGTTGTTTTTTATATGGAATGAAGACTGATGCTGTAAAGAGGAGGCTAACTATCCCGTATAGTAGATAATGATGAACTTCAACAGATTTTTATCTTAAAGCCCGTTTGAACTCTTTCTTTTATTAGCATTTAGATGAGACATGTATTAATTGGCTTGGATCTTGTATGGTTATCCACAATTGATTAGCTATTGAGTTATTGATGGATGTGCATATTAGGACAGCAGATATAATCAGTGCCATTATTAAGCGATGGTCATGCACTTCAAGTTTACTTTTCATGTAGTGAAATCCACACTCAAGGCACAAACAGTATCCTATAATTCTACATAAATCACATTAAATGTTAAAGTTTTTGTATGTTCATAGTCTGAACATGTTATTATCTGTTTTCCTTTTCAGCTTTGGTGGTGAGATTTCTGACCAGACGTTTCATCTGGGAGTACGACCCAACACTCGGTAAGACACCCAGATATCTGTTACTATTACTACGACCACCGATACTTTTCTATGACTACTGCAATGATAACTACAGTACTACTGCTGTTGCCATCACTACTATGTACCACTGCTGCTGAAACTACTACTGCCACTGAGTAATAGATTGACTTTTTGATAAATATTCGCTTTATTTCTGAGAGTGAGTTGAGAATATAGATACCACTCGCATGTCTGCACGATAAATATGAAGCTAACGTTGGCAGCCAATTAGCTGAGTTTAGCTTAAACTGGAAGCAGAGGCAACGGGCTAGCATGGCCATCCTGTACCATCAACGTTAAAGCTCACTGCTAAGTGGTAACTTCTTCTGCACAAAACCTTAGCTTAAAATGTCAATTATTGATTTAATGGAAAGTTAATGTGCTTGAACCATTTTATGGCAGGAACAGCGACTTCTCAGGGACTCTTCTGGCCCTGGAAGAGTTTAGCATAAGTTCTCATGAAATTGTGATTTTCTTTTACCATTGGATATAGCCAGACAAGTTGTTTTCGCTTGCTTATAGCCTTTATAATGTATCATTGACTGTATATAGGGATGGATGACATGAGAACTCCCTAAAAGTGAAGCCAAAACATCTCGATCGCCCCCTGGTGGTGGGCTGCAGTATAGGTCATAAACTCCTCCCCCTCAATGATATCAGGCAGGACATGGGCCAAACTCAAAGTACACCTCAAATACATTTTTCCCAAAGATGGTACCTGTCGTTTTAGGTAGTTCATATCATGATCATGTATGTACAAGTGTTTTGTGTGTTACATTTTTTTGAGCAGTTTGGTTTTAATTAGTTATTTAATACTATAAATACGGGGTGATATGTCATGATTGACAGCTGAGCCCTGCTCGCAATTGGGCGGACGTGTGTATGGGTGGGAATTTTATACCACGGCTCCGCTGCTCGGTCGCTACCGCGCTGACTCGGGCTCCAAATGATGTCACTAGCTCAAGATGGCAGCACTCATATCCGGGATATTTTGGCTTTACTTTTGTACAGTGGGAAGAAGTGGTGACGCATCGTCCATCTTTATTTATGTTAATGATACGCAGAGTGTACAGACATGAGAATGGTATCAGTCTCACCTAACAAACAAGTATATCCACCAAAATATTACACTATTCCCTTATGGATTTATATTTAAGTCTCTTTTGTTATATCAAAAGGTATAAAAACAAATGACACTATCAGCATAAAAATATCACACAGAAAATATGCAGTATATGAGAAGTCATGCAGTGAATTAAATTCGTTTTTGTTACTTCAAAAGCGCAACTCAACGTGATACAACCTGGTCTAATGCAGTTTTTTTTCTGCCCACATTAGTGCATCATATATAATTGGCCTTTACACCAATAAAGATTGAGCTAATTCCCTACATTAATTACGGGGGCACACTTTCATTTCCTGGCTGTACGCATGCAGACCAGAACCTCTGGATCGCTCACAAGGCGCTCTCTCTCTCTCTTTGTGTCTTTTTTTGGTGATATGAGGTGCAGCAGCTCAGTGGAGTGCAATCACCAGCAACATACAGGCTGTACCTGTGAGCATATTCTGTTTTATTGTAATCTATCACCATTACATGTAGCAACATGGTGATCACAGTCTCATAGCCATTATACCCTCCGCTTTGCCTCATAACATATGGCTGGGAGATTGTTGGGATGCTTTTAGCTGCTCGGGCGACAACAGCGGAAAACTTACAGTATGTTTCAGGTATTGAATGTCTTGTTTTGGTAGATGGAATTTAAGGGCAGAACCCAGATACCTGTTACTGACATGTTATTAGAAATAAAGGGATTAATTTTCTTTCCTTATAATGCAGCAGAATACTGATACCCTTGTATTGTTGCTATGTGCACCAGCTTCACACAATATGTGTATTGAATAAACTTCGAGTAGGGTCCTTAATTTAGCACAAGAAAAGACGGAGAAAGCAGAAAAGAGCGATAACTGCCTCCTTGGTTACCACAAAAGTTGGCGTCACAACCAAGAAAGCACAGCTTGAGGTGCATAATGGGAATAACAGCACTGTTGGAGGGTGTCTGTGACCAATCAGACTGCCTGGCTGAAATTACCCATGAAGTGGTTGAAGCGTTATTATGACCCTATTATGGGCACATCACCGAGGTGGGGGGTGTGCACGCAGAGTGCTGGTCTTAGAAACGCAGGATTACTGCCAGAACGTGGGCTGCACTTCATCTATCTCAATAAGCCTTTCAGGGTCTACAGTTCACCATTCATCTCCATCTATTTATTTTGATCAGGGTCATACACAAGCTCAGATGTTCTTTTCTACCATGATGAATCACGGGTGGTCCCAGCCCTGCTGGGAAATGTAGTCCTATGAGTGCAGGGATACATGCCGTGGAAGGTTTCGTTTTTGTACAATTTCACATATTCATTGCTCCAGCATGTCCTAGGTCTGGCTGAATGTTTCCAGAAAACATTTGTACAGTTTTGAATGTAATACACAATTCTGAAAAATGGAAGAAAAAAAATGGGGAAATGGGGAGCGAGCGCAAATAGTAAGAAGTAAACACTCAGGATGAGAGCATCATTATTTAGGCTGAAATTAGAAAGAAACTGGAATGGATATTCTCAATTCTTAACCCAACAATAAAAGCAAGTCAGGTTTATCAATATTGGTAGACTCCTACCAGTTGACAGGTAGACAGGTAAGAGGCTGCTTCAGCTGTGTGTAAGTGACACAGCTCTCCAAAGTCTCACACTGTACTGAAATCAGTTTAGAAAGTGAAATCCCGATTAAGGATCAAAATGTTTGGGTCTCAATAGCAACTTTATTTTCTTATAATGTGTGTCATAGGGGCAACTGCTCACCTACTGTAAGTTATGTTTTGGAGTGCTTAATTGAGAGGTGTCTCAGAGATGAAATTTCCATTTTGAGGCCCCAGTGATGGGAGCTGTAGTCCAAATCCAAACACAAATTCAGGCATGAAAAAAATTCTCTCAGACACCTGTGGGTGACTTCACTGACGCTACGTCAGCGAAGAGGAAGATCATTTGGTACTAAAACTGTAAAACCGTGTGATTCAACTTGTTTGTTGCACCCCTTTCCATCCTAATTCAAACTATAAACTATTAGACACGTTGTCATCAAACTGTGACATCCTGTGTTCCTGAATCATAATAAATGGTGCAAAAAGGCACGAAAATGTCATGATTACACTTGTACTGAATCATCTGCCTACTTTGTATGCATATGTGTTGGGCTGGTACTAGCAGATACTTTCAAGTGTGCACACACTCCCCAGATATTATTTTTGATCACTTGGACCACTTGCACACCATCCAGTCACAGAATCTGATTTCCTTTGGTGCATAGAAACAAACTCTGAGCTACTTCTTCTGGCACCTCAGCAGCACATAGCACAGAGGAGGGAGTTTCTGGTACAAATATTTGCAAATAGGAGCAAAATGATTTTCTTCTGGTTTTTGGAGCAGTTCAGAGCAGCGTGCATCGATCTGTCTGGCGTGACACTTTCTCCTTCTAACCTCTGCCAAAACAACCTTCAGGCAGTGAGGGCTTTTGATTTATGAGGGATGAATTGCTTGCTGCCAGGAAAATGTTTCTCTCCGAGACCTTTCAATGGGATGGTTGGGCAGGTTAAATCACCGCGGCCCTGCCCCCTGTCAGTGCATTTAGTAACAAATACAAAGAAGGGTGGACGTGTTCGCAGCCGACAGAGTGATGACTCCTGAAATAGGCTGTCCCACTGGACTGCAGTGTGAGACTCTGCTTCTCCTCCTCACACTGCCTCCCCATGCCTCCAGCCAAACAGCTATAAATCGCCACTCTATTTCCACCTCTGGCTCCCTGTGACATTTCGTTTACGTCACAGGACGCAGTTTATCCCCCAGAGAGGTGAGAGCACCTGGGACACAGCTGGGCGGACGTGCAGAGACTGGAGCAACAACAAGCTTCAGTGACAATCTGAACATCTTTTTGACAGGTTTTCAGTATCACTCTCAGTGGCTTTGAGGTTTTGAACTTATCCCTAAACTATTTGACTACAGCTGGTGGCAATCAGTTAGTCAGGAACGGAAAAAGTAATGTAAGATTTTTTTGTAATAATTCAGAGTTCATTGTTAGACGAGTTGATTTGAACGAACATCCACATATTAAATTAAACTTAAAATAAAAGTTTAAGATTCAGATGGCTGTCATCTTGAATAAATATTGTAAAAGCCAAAAATGTAATTTTATTTTCATTGTTTGTGTGTGTGTGTTTCAAATTGAAGTTGTTAAGATGTTAGCATAAATGAGTTACCAAGATACTGTACATGTTAGCCAGAACAAGTTGACATTCTCTAAATAAAATAATTATTCAGATGGGTCAGTAAAGAAGTGATCAGGTCCCAGTCAGAAAAAAGAAAGTAAAAAAATGTCTCAAAGTCCAGACCTGGGTATATAAAGGCAACATAACACTCAATCCTCCCATCACTACTTTATTATAGAGTTTCGGAGTGGAAGCAGTATTAGTAGTAAAAGTCTGAATCATTTCTCTTCAGACAATGTGTCCATCCAGTACATTTTTATTACACTTTAAAGCATAAACATGCAATACGATGGCTAAAATACTATGACCAGTAATTTGTTTTTCTTGCACAGTCATGTTGCATGTGATATCACATGCTAGGTGACCGGCAGTTGGACATCTTTGACGCTCACCATGGTCTTATTGTCAGGACAAAAAATGTCAGACAAAATTTTGTTCTTTCATTTAAAAAATCAAAAAGCTACAGGCCTGTGTGCATAAAAACATATGATGAGAAGTTATTTATGAACAACAAGATGCATTTTAGAGTGCATTTTAATCACAAGTTTAAAGTTCTGCTGCTTTGCTGCTAACCGCTAGGTATAGATTACGCTTCGCAGAAACAAAGAGCATTGTGCTCCACTTTATGATCAGCATATATTTTACTTTAACGTTCCTTGTTCAAGTAAAAAGTGATGGGAGGAACAAGATGTAGAAATTCTCCTAAAGAAAAAAAAATGTAAGTCTGGAGATTTTGACTTGCTAAGCTTTTAAATATTTTACCACCATGAAAGAAGCAACAGACAGGACATGAGTCACAAGCTGACAGCAATTGTCAGGCTGGATTCACAAAGCCAAAAAGCTTTGAGAAAGTGTCGGCTTGAGGCCTCTGGTTGAGCTAGACAAAATCCAGCAGAATCTCATTCTTTACAGGGAGGGTTTCAGGGACCCCAGAGCTCTCTGCAAGGTGTTTACACAGATGGGACTTTTATGAGGGGCAATTCAGGCAGATAACTCCTGTGCTGGTGGAGTGAAAGGTCATGGTCACAGTTCACACCTGTGGTCTTGTGCTAGGAATAAGAAGCTTTTTAAACCAGCTGGAGGTGAAGCTCGGGTCGTTTTAGGTCACTGCAGGACTCAGACAGCCATAACCCAGCACCATCTTTCCTGGTCCAACAATCTGCTCCAAAATGCAAGATAATGATTTAATGGAAAAGGAAATGGAAAATGGTCTGTCGGAGCCAAGCAGAAGCCGGCGTGTCTCTTTGTTTTAACCTCTAATAGAAGCTCCCCACCCTGGGCATGAAAAAAAACCAACCCATAAATGTCTGCAGTGTCCATTTCACAAAGGTCCCTGAAGGGATGCTCTAAAGCCAAATGCATTTGGTCTGGCTGGATCAGTCATAGCAGCAGTACTCGCCGATAGCAAAGGGCAGACAGGTGGTGCGGAGGACCTTGAAGGTCTAGAAAATTGGTAAAATGGTAATCTGACATCCATTGTTTATTTAATGTAAATAAATGTAAAATGAAACAAATTAGCACTGAAGTCCTGCTTGCATTAGCTGATGAGCTTATTGATGCATCATTTGGTCAGCTGATTAGTAACATCCAATGACATTCATGAGTCACACAGGCTTTTGAGAAAGCCTCACAGAGCTGCTAGCATGGCAGCAGGTAAACCCACTAATAAAAGACGATTGACACCTTTTCCATTGCCAGGAGACGAGTTCGCCTTGAAAACGGGAATAGTAAAACGCAGCTCGGAGGCCAGTGACAGTGTTTACTTTTTTATATCTTTTACTTTACTCTCCCTTTGAAATTCAATGGTGACTGTATCAAGTTAGACCGCTGCTTGAACTGACTATTTATGTGCCTGCGTTCTGTTTTGCACACAGTAATGATCAGATGAAATTACAATTGCATCTTACTTAATGAATTACACTTACTCCCACGTTAGGAGTCAGGTGTCACTACTATCAAATTATGAGTCACACCAGACTGAGTTTCTAAAAACCTGTTAACTCTTTTTATCTTGTCTTTTGCATCTTACAGAATCAACATATCGTCATCAGGCCAACATTGACGATGAGGTCGTCACCATGGAGATTCTGGACACTGCAGGCCAGGTGAGCTAAAGTATCCCTGCGTCTCTTGTGTCAAATGTTTTTTATTTGAGGAATGAAAACAGAAATAGAAAGAACTGAGCTCTCTGCCACCATCTTCAACTCATCTCTAATGCACTGTACCTGATCAGGGGTTCTTCTTCTACTGTTGGGCTTTGCTGTGTACTGTAAGTGTAACCAAATGAGGTGTGTACCGACATAATTTATTCTTCAGTGCTGTGCAGCCGGAGAAATGTGAGGGTGTGAAATTAAAATTAACTTACAGTTCAGTCAGACCCCTCTTTCTGGTAAATGCCTGCTTCTTTTAAACTCTAAGTCCGTAGTTTGTCATAGACTTTTTGAATTATTTGAAATCTCAAGTGTAATTCTGACTCAAATCTGATTCTGACTCAAGAAACCCCTGATGACATCATCATCATGTTTCTAGGAAAAAGCTCCAATCAGAACCTCAAGAGAAATTATACACAAGCTGAGTATCACTTTCCACTTTTACTCATAATTCTGCATATTTACTGAAGGTAGATGAATCAATTAATGGCAACAAAAGGAACAGGGAAATATGGCAATATTTCAAATTAACGGATTGCTTATTTGAAAATGTAACTAGATAACCGATTACTTCAACTGCGAAACTAACGCATCTCGTTTCTTGTCATAGCAAAAAAGTAATCTGAGTACTCGGACATCAAGTGTCACTTAAGTCAGCGTCAGGTGGGGCTAAATATTACAAAAAACTGGGGATGTGGATTTGGTAAGAAGAGCTGTAGGAGTAGGAGTGTTAACAGACTGACGAGATGCATTGTTTTGACAATGAAGAATAAAAAAAACAATATCTCTGATTCTGCTGCATCTTTTTCTTTAAACACATTGTGACTATATAGCAATGCTAAATCAGGGGAGTAATTTCATTTTTATGTCTGTATCACACTAAATATTTGACCAATCCCATATAGGGTTGACTAGATATCAAACATAAAAAATGTAATAAGACCTCTTCTGGTAAGACATTACAACACTATATGTGCTTATTTCAAATAATGTATTTAATTTACATGTACATTTTTAAATAAATTGTACACCCAATTAGAGAAAAAAGAAAAATGCTGAAAGTCTAAATTCTATCCTGATAAATGGCTTTTTTTCTTTTCTCCTAGACTTTCTAACTGCTTACTTCTATGTCAGCAAATTATTCTGTAGTTCCCAGTAAAAAGTATAGAAAACAAAACGAAGCCAATTTTCTATACTACTAAGATGATGAATAAATAATTAGAAAATTAAAAAAACATTTTCAGAAGGCACAGTGGACAGGGAGACTTGCCATTCATTTGAGTATTGAGTTTTATTTTTTATGTTTAAAACACTGAATGGCTCCACTTTGGAATGCAAATCAAGGTTATCATCTTGCTTTTTTTTTTGGTGTTAAACACTTATTTTGTAAAGCCCCTCGTTTGAAGAATTGTTGTGGGATGAGACTGAATGGCACTTTCAGATGGTAATTTCCTGCAGCCTGACAGGAGCACTGCAAGGTCCTGGCCATGAGGGAGAGCTTGCGTAAGTCCTCCGGCTGAAGATAAATATGTTGCAGTGCTGCGTAGGTGTTCTGCTGGCGGCTGATTTCCCCAGCGACACTTCAGCCAAGTCATCTCCCTCTCTCACTACAATGTAGTCTATTTTCAGCTGGCATCAGGACGAGGGCTGAATGTTTCCAGACTCGGCTGCTTTGAATGTCAGGCCTCTCCCGACTCTGGGTGTATAAAAGCATTGTGCTAATGCTATCATGATATGTGGAGTTGGAGTCGTCTTGGTAGCTCATAAATTCCAGGTTCAATAGCCGGTCAGGTATACAAACGTCAAACTTTATTGTGTGTCCTCTGGAGGGATGTGGTATTTTCTTCCTCAATCAATAATGATGAGATCAGGATCCGTGTGCCTCCATCCAGGCAGGTTACAATTTAAAGTCTGCCACAGGACCAGTTATAACCGGGTGGACTGTTTCTGCTTCGACATGATCAAATTAGGAGCACATGCCTGAATGTTGACGTTCCTCAGATGGCTGCAGAATTAAATTTCTGGCTTAAGCAGGTGTGGGAAAGAAAAAGAGTCAGCACAAATGTTTCTCCACAAAGAAACTACATGTGTGACATATGCTGAAAACAGCCAAGAATTATTTTTTTGTCACAAAATTTAAAGAAATGGTTCTAGACTTTGGGAAGTTCAATTTCTTGTGGATTCTTGTGGAAGAGAAGATTTATACTGCTCTCATGCTGTGTGGTAAATCTACAACTAGCATCTGGTTAGCTTAGCGTAGCGTAACTGGAAGCACAGCTCTGCCCAAAGGGAGTAAAAAAAAATGAATTGCTAATCCTAATTGCTCCCTTATTAACAAAATCATGGTCATGTATAAACAACAAATTCCAGTTTTACTGCTGTCGGGCGAGAAACAGACAACAGACGTAAAACTTGTGCATTTTGTACAGATTAATCAAAAACATATAACATACTGTATAACAGTGGCTTTTAGAGATGCTGGTAAGCAGATTTTGTTACCTTTGAAAATGCTAAGCTAAGCTAAGCTAACTAGCTGTCGGCTGGACCTCCATATTTAGCATAAGATCTTAGAGTGTTATCGATGTTCTCATCTTATTCTTGGCAAGCAAACACAACTATTTCTCAAAATGTCAAACTGTTCCTTTGAGAATCTTCCAAATTAGAGTTACAAGTTGGAGTTCATCACCAGATTTTGTGCCTTCACCTCAGGAGGACATCCAGCAGAAGGAGGGCCACATGCGTTGGGGTGACGGCTTCATCATCGTGTATGACATCACAGACCGGGGAAGCTTTGAGGAGGTGGCGCCGCTCCGAAGTCTCCTAGAGGAGGTGAAGAAGCCGAAAAACGTGCCCCTGGTACTTGTGGGGAACAAGTCCGATCTGGACCATGTCCGGCAGGTCGGCACAGAGGAAGGCGAGCGCCTGGCGGCTGAAATGGCGTGCGCCTTCTACGAATGTTCAGCATGTGCCAATGAGGGCGGCTCTGTGGCCGAGGCTTTCCACGAGCTGTGCCGAGAGGTGAGGCGCCGCAAGGCCGTGCAGGGCAAGGCCAGACGCCGCAGCTCCACCACACACGTCAAACAGGCCATCAACAAGATGCTGACCAAGATCAGCAGCTAGGAAAGAGCCACACTACCGTCTCATGACACGAGAAATGTACTTTTTTTTTCATGTAAATGTTTCAAGCAAATATTGGCTCTGAAAGGGACAAAATGTGACTGATTTAATGTGGAATGTGTTTTTCACTCATTCTCTGATCATTTTCCATCAAAAAGGTCCCAAGTGAAAAATCTCTTCCCTCTGAAAGAGCTTGATGATGTTGTCACTTCAGCATGGGAGCCTTAAAAACCAAACATTTGAGCTCATTTGGATCAAAATAATCCTGGATACTGGTGAGATATGAGGCGTTTCATGATGAATCATTAAAATGGTGAGGGTTTTCAACTTTTTTTCCATTTATCCTCTCATCTAACTCTCTTTAAATCACAAATGAGAAGGATGGCAGTCTGAAAATGATGCATGCAAGCTGTACTATTTAGCATGCAGAGAATCCAAGCAGTAAAACATACTATGTAATGTAACATGGTATATTGCCTTAAGCACTGCTGTGTCCTAGGTGTGTACTGACCCCAAAGGTGTCCACAGTAGAAGATACTGTAATTGTTTAAATGTAATGTTTTTTTCTTTATATGCGTGACCTGTATGATGAAAACAATCAGCTGTGCACTTGTAATTAAAAAGTGAAATACTGTATATCCTCTTAATGAGTCCATGTGTTTGGTTGACATTAATGTAAGCGTCACTGCTCTGTGCATGATGTTCCGGAAAAGAACTTAGCGGTGAACTACGTTTCAGCCGCACCATCAAATGTCACATTTACATAGTGACAGACGGGAAGAACAATGTCCATCCCCATATGGTTCATATCCAACTCCTGAAACTCATTGGCAACCTAGGGTTCATCTGGCTTCTAAGGCATGTGCCAGTATATTGTGTCGATGTTCAAGTTTAAAATCTCAACCTTTTGTCACATTATAAGTGCACGAACAATAAAAGAAGACAGTAAAATGTCCTGTCAGGTTTTCCAGCTTGTTTCCTGTAATGCTGTTATGACAGGCTAGATGACTCAGGTGAAGGGCTGGCATTACTGAAAAGTGTTACCATATCATTTTAGGGTGCTCAATGATTTATTGATGTTTCAATAGCAAAAAAACAAAACAGAATTTGATGTCTGTTTTTTTTTTCTTTAAGAATAATGAACAGCCGAATCACGTTGAACAACCTGAAGAGTGGAAATCATTCATCGGCTGAGCTGTTGAACCATATGTTGTTTGCTTTAGCATGGACAAATTAATTATTATTTACATATTTTCCAACATGATTTCCAGGTGACCTTCCTGTAACTAAGTTGTAATGTTGGCTCAAACTGCATTGGTTCAAAATACTACAGTAAACTATTAAAGGAGGCTTAAAGGAAGCGCTGTGAAACATATCCAAGTGACTAATTACTATTAATTAGATTAGTAGAGCTACAGTATTTCTAACTACCATCAACCAACCTTCTGTAATGAAACAAAATGTGCCGGTACATATTTCGCTTTTCTCTCTCTCTCTCTCTCTCACACACACACACACACACACACACACACACACACACACACACACACACACACA
>JBBPCS010000330.1:8087066-8097132 GCA_037974645.1 Hollardia meadi
CAATGCTTCAAATATGAATGTTGCTGCAAAGAAGCTACAAATTCTAAAATGTGGATGCTTCACACACATGTTCAACCAGGCAGCACAGAAGATCTACACAATCAGCACAGTTTCAAGGTGGGCACACAAGATTGGTGTCACCAATTCAGTATCTGACCAAATGTGAAATATGGTCACAATCTCGCCTTCTGTTCCGGAGTTATTGGGTTGAATAATGGCCAGAAAAGTGTTTCTGCAGAACATTATGATGTCACAGTGAAGCTGACCTTTGACCTTTTGGATATAAAATGTCATCACTTCATCCTGTTAGACATTTGTGTGAAATCTTGTCATAACGTGTGTGAATTCTTAAGTTATGACTAAAAATGTGTTTAATAGGTCACAGTGACCTTTGACCTCCAAAATCGAATGAGTTCATCCTTGTATCTAAGTGGATGATTGTGACAAATTTGAAGAAATTCCCTCAAGGTGTTCCTGAGATATCACATTCACAAGAATGGGACGGAGGGACGGACGGACAAACCGAATAGATAATGCCTTCAGCCGCCGCTATCGCCGACACAGAGGTGTAAAAATCTGCCAGTGAGTCGTCATTTTGGTTGGTAAAATCAGCAGCCGACGACTAAATATAAGCTGCTTCGTCTACCTGAAATCAAGAACGCACTGTTTCAAAATTGACAAAATGAAATTTGATGGTAACTCCACAATTGCCACAATTATCATTGCCATAGGAGAATGGAGAGCTCGACTGGCAAAGCCACAGTAAGGGGGGTATGGCTAAGCAGAGGGTCAACTGAAGAACCATTTAAGGGTCTGATGAAATTCCTCAATTTACTGTTCCACTATCTACTGTTGAGTGCACCGTATAAAAATTCCACTCTTTTTGACTATATTTTTGACACAGTATGTGAAAGTTTTTTCTCTGCAAAGTATGTTAAAGTTCGATCCAGTAAAACATGACATTGATTTTCGGTAAAACCCAGCCAAGCGACCCTTGATCAAGTCTCAGTCAGGTCCCTTTAGTTAAACTCTTCCTGATGTTAAATCCTTTCCCAAAATCATGTTTCATGTGGAAACACGTCAAACCATATTAAAATCTTTAATCTCACCAGACCGTTTCGTGTGTTCTTGAATGAAATGAATCCAGGGAATCTGGCAGATTAAACTGTGTTTTTGTGTGCCAGGGTCTCTTACTTTTTTCTTCTGTTTTTCAGAGTAGTTTGAGATCTAACCATTTGGGTTTGTACTGTTTTATAAAGAACCACTATCCATACCAGTGAACCTTTTAAAGCCCTTCCTTTTCTGTGTGTACCCAGCTTCTTGGATGGGATTTGGCAGTGAGGTGGGGTGTGGCACGGTGTTTTGGCTAGTTGAGTCATGACCACAGGGGACTGAGCAGAGCCCTGGCAAGCGACCGCCAGGCCCCACTTCAAATGGCGTGTGGTGGAAAGCAGAGCCGGGATCCACCCTGCTGATTTATTAGGATACAGAGTCATCTAGCAGAAGACTGGAGCTGCCACTGGCCTTTTCAGCGCTGGAACACAGAGGTGTTATTCTGCACTTTTATTGAGCTGCACAGTGTTCTGTCTGGACAATATACCCCGCTGCATGGGAAAGTTCACAGAGCACGACATGTGACATGTGCTCATTCAAAATTATGGTGCAGTCGCAGTACAGGGATGGGCAGAGGGTGATGTTTTCCTGGGAAAACAATTTTAGCTCTGAGATAGCAGCATTTCTGTTCCTCTCTCTTGCTAACTTGATTCACTCCAAAATTAAAGAAGTCAGACACAAAAACAAAACCATGGATAGTTGATTTGAGTTTGCTATGTTCTTAAACTCTTTTATTTACTATTATTTATTATTTACTCTTCTTTCAGCTCTCTATCAAATACAGTAGCTCATGTAATAATATGTCATGTTATGCTGTGTCATGACTGTAATTTTGTCAAGTAACATCAGTCTCATTTCCATTATTTGTTTGTCGTGACATCATGGTTTTTGAAGTCGCCATGAAATAAAAATGTCTTTTTCATGTGGTCACTTCCTGTTCATAACATGTGCCAAATACATGTTAAGACCATTGACATAAATAAAGATGGACGCTGCGTCTCCACTTCCTCCCACTGTATATAAATATAAATATAAATAAATACTGCCATCTTGTGCTGGTGACAGCCAGAGTCTACTCAGTAGCGACCAGGCAGCGGAGCTGCTGTCTCGATTTCCAGCCCATACACCGGCCCGCCCAATCGCAAGCACGGCTCAGCTGTCAATCGTGACTTTTCACCAACCCCCCCCCTCCACCCCTTTTTAAAATTTTTTTTAAAGCATCAAATAAAAAGCAAACTGATCAGAAAAATGAACATCTTAACATACATCAGTGTCATAAGAACTACCTTAAATGACAGAAACCATCTTTGGAAAAAAAATTATTTGAGGTGTACTTTGAGTTTTTAGTTTGGCCCATCCTACCTGATATCATTGAGGAGGAGGAGTTAATGACCTATACTACAACAAGCCACCAGGGGGCGATCTATATGTTTTGGCTTCACTTTTGGGGAGCTCTCATGTAGTCCATCTTTATACACAGTACAGTCAATGGTTAAGACATGCAGTTCCAGGCCGAGTCAAAATGCTATTGTACCATGACCTGTCATGTGACTGATGTAGTCATGTGTTTTTTGTTGTTATATTGTACTTCTTGTTATATTATGTGACATGTGACATCATTCTAGGCTGTGCTGCAATATAATGTGACATCCAATCATATCAAATCATAGACCTATGATGCCAACAGTGAAAGAAGCATTGAGATGTCTTACTTCAGTATAAGTAGCATTAGCCTATATTATTGGGTTATTACTAGTAATGAATAAAGGTGTAGTTTAACCGATAAGAATGAGTCATATTTTAGACGCTAGTCTTGTGTTTTATATGTTATATTCTGAATCATTTTCAAAGTAACTGTATCTGTCCAATAAATGTAGAAAAAAGTCATGTCACTTGATGACCAATCGTTATGTTGCAGCATGTCAAGTATGACACATTGTATCTTGCCATTGTTGTGCAGTGTTAAATTATATATCAGTAATTTGTTAATTATGCTGCGTCATGCCAGGTCACTGCTGATATGATATGAAATATCATCAAGTTCTGTTGTATCATGTCATTTTAAGTTATGTCATGTCATTTTTCTGTTGTCGTGTGACATGCCATGCTGTTATGTAATTTGACATTAAGCTATGCTGTGCGGTGTCATGATGTTATGGGATATCATGTAATGTCCTGTCATATCCCAGCATCCTCCATTGTTTGTACTCTTTTTTTGGTAAATGGACACAAAGCTGGATTTAATACCAGCTGCAGTAAACTTTTAATGAAGTGCCCATTGGCAGCTAGTTACTTTTCATTACAGAAAGGTGTCCTGGCTGATGTCTTTGTCTGGAACAAAACACAGATTCCCACAGTGATGGACCGACAGCTCTTTCCTGTCGTGATTAATTAAATTCCATCATGCTGAAGGGTTAGAGAGAGACAGCTAGATAGAGCAGGCGAGGAGGAGGAAACGTTGCTTGTCAGAGAACATTGTTACTCGACTGTGTCACCAGTCTCTCTGTCCAAACAGTCCTGTTCTAAAACTACAAATCTCGGGGGAGCTGGTAGGTATTTCCTGAGATAGTTTTAAAAAAGAGCCTATTTTCTCACTGCTGACCTCACCCTGCGTATAGATAGAGAGAGGCGTGATCACCCTAAATATGGGCACATCAGATGTCTCTAACCGGTCTGTTTCCTCAGATTTGAAGACATAGGACACCATTCTAAAAATAAAACTGATTACAGATGATGGCACTATTCGTCTCCTGCTTCTCTGGGTATAATCCTTAAAGGAAAATTCCCCCACATAGTATATCATCAGTCATTCCCTGTGTGAGGACTTTTGAAGGCAATTACGATTTGACACTTCTCTCAACCCACTTCGTCTACTTCCACTTCAGCTACTGATTTCCTGTTCTGACCCCCATACAACGGCAGAAAAAACTGCTGCTCTTCTCTCTGAGTGGTGATGCCTTCATAACCAAAGAGGGATTGAAAGCAAAACCTAATGCTAAAACAATATCTGAACCCAACATCTCTTGCAAGCTGTAAACACAAAAGTGACATTAACACCTTGTTAGCGTATATATTATCAAACTGCTATTCAAACATCCAACACAGACGAAGCAACATCAGCCTTCATTTCGGTGAATGTAAGTCTATATTATTTTTTAGCTCTGTTTCTGTTTATCATCTTATGAGAGGTATATGTACAGTATCTGTTTAGTAGCTAAATGCGCAACTTTGTTCCCTAGCTAGTTGCTAACTTTGGTGCTGGGCAGTTAGCGTACATTGGGTTTAGTGCTATTTTGTGGAAAAAATTGCCATTTGCTGTGGTTGGAAAAAATGCAAATGAGACCAAAATCAAAACAGTCAAGCTGTGGGCTGTAAAACCAAAACAATTAGCTGGAAGATGCACTAATGCTGTCTCTAAAGAGCACATCTTTAGGGGCATTCATTCACAAAATGCTCTCTGATGCATGCTTGCATAGTGCATTATAATGCAGTCCTAATTCTTTATGACACCAACAGACAAAGGCTTAATGCTTTCTGTTGCACTATATCAACAGACATAAAACATTATAGATGTGAAAAGTATAGCATTCTATGAGTCCTCACTCCAGTTGAAAGATGAGGTGTGTATAGGTAGTCATATTGTATTATAAACCCCATCAGTCAAACTCTAGTTTATAACTAGTCAAGAGTGTTTATAAGACACTTGAATTTATAATTCATTATAAGGCACATCTATAATATTTTATGACTGTTGATATAGTGCAACAGAAAGCATTAGGCCTATGTCTGTTGATCTCATAAAGAATTATGACTGCATTATAATGCACTATGAATGCCCCCATAACCACCCATATCAATCTGGTATTCATAGAAAGAATACACCAATAGATCTAAGGGGAACTGCTGGGTGATAATTCTCTGTGGTGTCATTACTATGAGCAACCCATTTCACTGTACAGGTAGTTAATTAGTGTTTAATATAAAAATAGTGATTAACAGCTTTAATATAATGTTACATGATGCATACATTTCCAGCGTAGGTGACCCAAGTGGGAACTGAAGCTTATCTCAGGCAGCGTTACCGTCATGCTCATCCCATTTAGGAAACCAGAAACTTGAAGTTAATTTGGAGGAAAACCTTCACTAAATTGGTTGCGTCAGGTCATACAAACAGCCATTTAATTTGTCTACAAACTGGAAACTGCACGTGGAATGCCAAACTTTACCAGTGGACTTAAAATAAACAGGCTGTGTTGGTAGACACAGTGAGTCAACTGCTGACTCCTGATGTTGTTTTCATTCTCCTCCCGGTGTTTGGTCTACAGACTAATCATTCTTTCAAGGCTCTGATGTCCAACACCGTCAAGTCTGGCTACACCCTTCCCTGTTGACTTGTACCATGATATGAAAAATATCTGCAGGGATGGGGACTGACAACTGGTCTAAAGATGACTGATGTAGTCCCAGCTCCGGTAAATTGCCGAGAATGTAGCAATTGTTTGGAATGTTTGGGGCATGCTTTTTGTCCATCCACCCATCTTTAACTCAACAGGTGTAGCCTTTGTAAAAATCCAAATTTTTGATGAAATTTCAAATGACACAAGGCAATATTCAAGTACATATTTAAGATAGGCTTTACATTATACAAATTACACAAGGTGCAACATATTAGGTATATATCTTCCTGAAAGTTTCAGTCTCTTTTTCGTCAAACTCTATAATTTTCCATTGTGCAATCTCCGACTGAAGTCGGGGGTTATTCTGAAAACAGACTGACCTCGATGATATAGTCATTGCCGTCTTTTCCATGGACGGCCTTCACTGCACAGATGTCTAGGCCACCAAACATCTCAGCGCAGGAATCCACCCACAGCCGATATCTGGAACACAGTGACACCAAAAACTGAACAACCAGTAATCTCTGGAGATATCATGAAGGGTGGGTCATGCTAGCAGTTACACATAAACTTTAATTTTTAAGACAGCTGCATCATCAGTATTTGAAGATAAAAGTTGAATCGGTAAGTATAATTGATAGATGTGAAATTTAGCAAAAAGACGGATGTCTTTGAAGGTATAAAATAAACAAGTTCTATATTATCTAAAAAGGTCTGCATTTTCCCACTGTATCTCTGAGTCAGCTCACCTGTCAGTCATTGCGATCTGTTCCAACATGGCAGAGCCTGTGTTAGCCTTCCAGTTCCCAGAGATGGACGTTCTCCTGCAAATAAAACAAAAAATATCAACAAATGAATCAACCTACCAGCAGATGAATAGCTGGCTAAAATGCTCAACCAAGACTTAGTCACTCACAGTTCATACTTGTGTAGCTTATTAGAGAAGCTCATGGGAGTAGCTATCGTGACTTCATTAGTGATGATGACTGCCATCCACACCTACATTATGTTTGTGTCAGAGCCATCTAACGACATGTTTTTGGCTTGGCTACTGTGTGCTTTTTAGTCGAGTAATTGTTTAGATACAGAGACTTGAAAGTTAAGAGGGTGTTGACTCATACTCTTTGATGCTGTACGCTTGGCTGAATTTACAGAACAAGGGCTCTTGCTTCCAAATGGGTGTGTGGGTTTAAAGGAGCAATGGGACCATGACTTTGTGTAGGTTTAGACATTGTTGCTGAAAACTGCCTGGAGTCTAGGAAAAAAAGAAATTCTTGATTTTTTAGCTGCAAAGTAATTGGTGGAATTTATTACATGACCTCAATATATGACTAAATTTAATAATTTCTTAGTGTAATTTCTTAAATGAACACTTCATTCTTGTAAAGTATCACTTCAATGCTGGTTTTACAGTGCAGCTAAGCCAAAAACAACTTTAGTTCTGATTTATTTGTGCTATGTGTTTTCTAGTATTTATGAGTTTATGTTGTTATTGCTGCTTATATTGGCCTTAACCTCAGTTAAGCTTTTTTGGTTTAATAAAGGTAAACAACAACAACAACAACACACGTTTCTGGAGAGTTTTAGAGTGGAGACCATCTTTATCGACTTTTTCCACCTCAACCTTCTTACAGTCATGAAGTCATGAGGACCTTGCAACTTTATTTAATATCACAGCCGTTGTTTCTGGTATCAAAAATGTGCCTGTTTTGGAGGAACTGTCAGGGTGTGTGAAAGTCACACCTGAAATACCAGCCTCTATTTTAATCTGTTACCAGACAGATTTGCCAGATCTCTATGGTTCCATGGTAGAAATGCAAACAAAATGTGCTTTACTATGCACATGTACAATGGTAGTTTAATTGCTGTTGTAAAGGATTTTCCAATAAAGAGAGTTTCTCATGTGAAAGTGACCAAAAGCTGAAGATGCTGGTCCAATGTAATAGCTCTGTAGGCAGCTTCTCTTCATGTGTAATGTTCAGCCATCAAATGTGTTGATTGAACCCTACAAGTTATGCTCTTTGAACTTTTAGGCCCCTACTGTCATATATATGATGCTGGTGCTGTGAAACATCTTACATGTAAGCTTTGTAGTTGTTGCCAATCTTCTGGATGCGGATGTCGTACTTGGACTGGACGTAGGGCTCGGTGGTGGCGTAGGTCCCAGCCAGAGCCACCACACTGATGATGTCCTGGAAGTCCTGCTGGTTTTCGACTTTGATCTGTGGGAGAGACTCTGCTCATTAGTGAGCAGCTAATTAAAAATCTTGGCGTCAAAGCTGGCAGTCGCCGCTTAGAATCCCACAGGATTTTGACACTTGTACAATGGTGGGATAATAATGGGTCCCTGGATGGAAACATTGCCAGGGGTGGCTTTGGACTACGTCACCTCACTCCCATCAAGTGATTATACTGTAGACTGTGGACACAGACTATGGAGAAATGACGCAATGGGAACCCGTCAACACAAAACATGACTCTTATATAAAACGCAAAGGTATTTTTCACTATAACTTTCAAATAATTAGGTAACGATGAGGTGTGACATTGTAAAATAGAAGGAAACAACGACTTGGCTCTCAGTGGTAGTCTGAAAGATTTCTTTCAATAACCACCCAAATTCCCAGGCATCACCTGTCACCTGTGAAGAGCCTTTCTTTGATGTCTTCTTCGTTGGATTTTCTCTGGATGATGTTTCTTTGTCATATTTAACTATGTTGATACACAGATTTATGAGGTGTGCGGGCCCTCATTAATCATTAGCTGCAATGTACAGCAAACTGTCAGAGCTCACTGTCTTAGATGCAAAATGATTCAGTCCAGAGCATCCACTCACTCATCACCGTCCATCTCACTGGTATCATCACAGTTCTGCACACTGGAAGTGGAGGGAAAAGCCACAAACCAGACAGAGAATCCAGGAAGTCCTGGTTGTTCCTCTGGGGTTTCACACTCTTCTGAAGATGAGTTAAACTGTAGGTTTAAACGCACGTTCTGCAATTTCTGGCACGTCCAATGATGTAGTGTGAAGTAGCATGGGATTATTGGAGTCTTTTCACCATGACCAATGAAAAGATATCCGACGTGACAACATGAAGTTTTATTCACATTATGTTTAGTCATGTTTGTCTTCATTGACTTTCTTCATTGCTTTCTGATTCACTCACGGAGGTTATATTCACAGGTGACCAATTGAAACACACCATTACCTTGAATAAAATTACACATTTTACATACAAGTTTGAACATTGTTAGAAACATTTGGGATAATGTACATACACAACTGAACAAAATATACAGCAAAGGTCTAGTCGTCATCATGAAAATATTACATATTATGTCTTTAAGTGAATTTAGTAGGCGTAAAGGTCATCAACTCACTCTTAAATTGTATTAAAATGTGATTGCATGTCCTTTCTAGGGGTGAACATGGTACACTCGTTTTGCCTCACATTCTCATACACAGTAAATTATGTAAGTCGAGTTCTGAATTTGAATAATAAGTTGCAGCTTTCAGAGTCAAATGGCTTAGAATGCTGTTTCACTGCTAAATCGACATGATGTAAAAAATGTTGTAATACAGTATGTTGCTGTCATATTCATGAATATGGAGGATAGCATGGAAAGAATGAGTGAATCAGACACTTTGTGTGGTCTTAGGAACTATTTTAGTGCCATGTTTAGGGTTTAAGTTTAATGCACAAACAAATCCTAAAAACCACACAAAAAGAAATACAAATTGCCTGGGTGGAACAAAGAAGTCCCAAGGAGCTTTTAAAAATGAGGCAACCCTCACCAAAACATGGGCAAGAGAACCGACAGTGAGTGAGTGTGTGTGTGTGTGTGTCTGTGTGTGAGGTGCTTGCTGGTGTAGGTCCAGCTGTACACTTTATGGTTGCCAGCAGACAGTAGGCTTGTGTAACCCAGGAGACAGACAGCTGCTCTGCATTAGATGCTACTGGTTGGTCCCTCTCCCTGATCTCCAGCATACACTCTGTTGGCTGTAAACTAGTACCAACCAAACAGCCACACATTCAGTGACTGTTCATCTCCATATGTTTCCCAGTCTCCTATCTTCAGATCAGCTTCATTTGTTTGTCAGCTATGTCCCACACAGACATCACAGAAAGACAACATAAAAGAGAGGATGATTGATGGATTAGTAAATAACTGGTATACACGAATATGGGTGTGTGACAGTGGATATATAATTCATGGATTGCTGTGAACTGCTTTCTTTGACAATTTTACTGTTTTGGGTTTGTTTGGGTTTTTTTGCTTAAATAAATTTAAGCCAGCCTGTGTAACATTTGCTAAACAGCGGCCTCTGTGGTCACAAGTGTTAATTACAGAATGACGGTAAAAGCTAAAATATAGTGTCACAGTAGCACAAGTAAAGAAGAGTCACAGTTTATGTGAGTGAGACAGGGAACTGTCTTACAAACAGGAGGAGGATCACTCACAGCAATAGCTCATACACCCGCCCGACTCAATCACGAGCAGGGCTCAGCTGTCAATCATGATGTTTCAGCCCCTTTTTATAGCATCAAATAACT
>JBBPCS010000330.1:8097232-8109698 GCA_037974645.1 Hollardia meadi
CACACACACACACACACACACACACACACACACACACACACACACACACACACACACACACACACACACACATTGACGCACACAAAAATGAGTAACCTTACTCTTCACATGCCTACAGTTTGCCACATTGTACGTAGGTTGAAATAAATGTTTGACAAAATTACATGCTCACCTTGTGATTTAGCATTTGCATTCACACTTGCGTAATCCCCTGCTTTAAGCGAGAGAAACTGAGTGAGAAATGGATTCACTTCTTTTTTCTTTTTTGTCAGACCCTGGTTACCTCTCTTATCACGAACAAGCCTCCCACTCTTGAAAAAGTATGTCAGATCCTCTGCAGAAGATGAAGTGCGTCACAGCACTGGCCTGTAATTCCTCATGTTTAGCAGTGTGAGAGGGAGAGACACTCTTAGAATATACTACAAAGAAACTGCTAGATATTTCAACTCAACTATATGAACTACTGAGTCATTAACTACTAAAATAATACCTTTAGGGATGCACGATATATATCAAAACCATAAATTATGGACCAGATAATGGGAAATTTATATTATCAGCTATTGGCCAATAATGATAATGAATAATACAAAGCCAAATTGCTCTCATTGACTTAACAGACACAATATCTACACACTCTAGTACAGTACTCTAGTATATCTTGCATCCCTAAATACCTTGTATCAACAGTTGTCAGCTGTACAGTGTGAGACTCAAGTCAGTAGCACAGTATGGAATTTGACAGCATGTCAAAATTGAACTGATACTATTACTAATAGTTTAAATGAAGTATTTAAGTCCAAATGTTTCACTCTTGCCATACCTATCAAACTGTGTCGTGAAGCATCAAAAGTGTTCCTACATTAATACGGAAATTCATGCTCAATTAAGTTCAATTAAAAAAAAATGAATGTAGGCATTGGTGAGTATATATCCTTATGAGGTAGTGTATATAGGCACACCTGTACAGGTAGTTCCATAAAATCAGAGTTTAGAAGATGGAATAAACTGAAGAAACAAGACTTTTATCCACACAGTAAGTCCATAGTTTCCAGGTGAACCAGAGCGATGTGAGATCGCACATTATGAAACTGGGTTAAATAAACACTCGTAACATGGCGCTGCGGTTGTAAATAAATGTAACTGCCGAATGTAGAAGAGGCCAAGGGGTCACTGCAGGGGAATGACACAAATCCTCTGTCTCCGGAGCAGCTGAAGCCTTTCACACATTCCTTTGGGTGATGGCACCATCACTGGCCAATTAGTGGCTGCCGTCCAACAAGAGGGGTCCTATCTGGATGTACTTCAGTCGAATCAGCTGACCTGTGGCCCTTCAAAAACAAACATTTGTTTCTCCTGAGAGTTGGTTTTGTGGTCAGGGCAGAGTGGGAAACTAGGTTTTGGGGTGACACTTAAAATAATGACAGCAGTGTATTTAACAGAGGCAAAAGTATCCTGTTATATCTGCACATTCCTCTGTAATTGTGTCCCGGTTTTTCTGTAATTGCAGCGGCAAATGTCTGTCAAACAGCACACATTTGGGTACATTTAGCAGAGGTCAGGCAATAGCGCTCTTTAGTTCATATAAAAAGAGTTGACAGATTAATGGATCAAATGTTCTGCAGCAAGTTATTGTGAAAGATCAGACAGCGAATGGCAGGCAGTGAGTTGGTACATTAATGCTAAAAGTGCTGAGAACCAACAAAGAATTTGTTTGAATATATTCAAACCAAACTCTCTTAAACTTGGAATTGACATTTTGAATTCAGACAGATTACTAAATACCAAATATTTGTTTACACCAATGGACCATAAGTACAACAAAAGGATTATTGGCCAAGATAGCGGCAGAGCTTTAGGGATGGATGTAGACCATCACTTTCGTTCAGGCTGAAATGTCTCAAAAACAAATTGATTCATTTCCTTTTTTTTTAGTTTTTTTTAACAAACATTCATGGTGCCCAGAGGACGAATCCGAATGACTTTGGTAATCCCCTGATTTCCAGAAGATGAATTATAATAACTTTGGTGATCCTCTAACTTTTCACCTAGCACCATCATCAAAATTTTCCAAATTTCACTTTGCCCAATACTCAGCCTGAGAACTACTTTGTACTAGTACCACTATTTTTTAAAACTTTTTTAGCTCAGAAGCACCTCAGCTTCACAGAGCTGTGAGACACCATCTGACCCCTGTTTGTCCTTTTGCCATACAGAAATTGAAAGGAACGCACCTTTATGTTTCATACTTATATGAGAAACATTAAAAAATAGACCAAATTGAATGAACCAAATATGGTATGGTGTATTTCTATTGGTAAGCTGCTGGATGGCCACATTCCTTTAATTTGTTCACACTGGCTTAAAATAAGATTTTTGGGGTTATTTAAATAAATTCTTGATTCAGAATGGGGTCTTCATGTCCAAAATAAATTTGTGGACACAACTTTTGGGTGGCCATGCTGTAACAGCTTCCGGTTTGAGTTTTATTTTTATGTCCATTTCCATTTGGCGGGAAGGAGGACAGCTAGACAAATACAGACCAAACAGAAGATGCCACATGCCCCATTTCCTTCTCCAGTCCAAAAGAATGAAAGGCTTCTCATTTTTTTTTCCTTTCTGGTGTGTGTGGGCCCCCGAAGAATGTTTTAAGGAAATTCCACCCGGAGAAGATAACAAACATGGCAGTGTTAGTTGTGTCTGCGGCCGTTCGGCTGTGGGCAGCAGGTGAACTTCACAGAGGATTGACTGCTTATACAGAGCCCGCAGCCCTGGTTAGACTCTATTCACTGGCTCAAGTTATCACTCATTTCTACACTCCCACCTCCAAAGCCTTCCACAATAAGCCCCCTTACTCCAACATGAGTGAAAGCAAACAAATTAAAATCACCACTGAGCGTTTTCACCTTGCAGACGTTTACATGAGGGTCCTGCACACCGATAAGATCTTTTTCAAGCCCTAATCCCAATATAGAATAAAACCTGTTTAAACAGAGGAGACACACTGCAACCTTTCCCATCATAGTGTTTTTGAACCAGCAAAAAGCTGACGGCAGTCATGTTTTATGGTGGATTTGACTCAAGTTCCATTTTAGACATAAACAGTCATCCAAAAAACTTGAACGCCAGCAGTGAGAATGAATCCTTGAAACATGGACGAGACCTCTTTCCTCTAATTTCTGTATCAAACTCAAACGTAGCTGTAGCGTTTTCTCCCACTGGCCTCCCTTGGCACAGAGCAGCAATGCAGAAAACCGGATAAACGGATTAACTGTGGTGCCAACCTCGTTCTGAAATGGTATTTATAATGGGCTTTCCTAATGCCTCCTACTGGCCGAGGCAGTGTGTTATTTTAATGGATTGGAGTGGAAAGCTCAAAGAGAAATGTGACAGTTTGTTCTGATCATTTCAAAGTCATTGACCAGTCTTGCCTCCTCTCTTCACAGTGATTCGAGCTAAAGTGGTGGGCAAGAAGCTCCTGAGAGATGAACGTTTTCGAAATATGCGCTACACGGTCAAGCAAATGAAGGTGAGTGTCCATCCTCTGCTGAGGTGCTGCTGAGCAAAGACACTGAATCTATTTTAACTTCAAAAGAAGAGTAGGACACATTGGTAAAGAAGCTAGATGCTAGTAAAGATAGCCTAGCTTAGCATAAAGACTGGAAGGGGAGGGCAGCTACCTTGGTTTTGTTCAAAGTTTAAAAAAAATTCCAGCAGCACCTCTAAAGCTCATGAGTTATAAAAACAAGATATAACTTAATTAATATACTAATTTAAAGGTGCTATAGTTGGACTTTTTTTTACTTTGGACAAAGCCAGACTAGCTGTTTCCCCTGCTTTTAGTATTTATGCTCATGATAAACTAAGCTAACTGTACCGGCTTTAGATTTAAATATTAGGTCACACAGCCTAGATTAGCAGCACACTGGAAGCAGGGAGGAAATGGCTAACCTATTAACACCTCTAAAGTTTAGTAATTAAAATATATCTATCATTGTATCTATTTTTCTGTTTATGGACTAATTTTGGACAGAGCCAGGCTAGCTGTTTTTAGTGAAGCTAAGCCAAGTCTTAAGCTAAGCTGAGCTAATCGTCCCGAGGCTATACCCTTAATCTAACCTAACCAACCAAACCAGCAAACACATAGTTGATGAAATGGGGTAGCCAAGCTAATGACGTTAAAAGTTGAGCAAGTTTAAATTTTTTTTGGCTTCCATTTTGGGATGTCATGTTTTTCATGTATGTCAAAGGTCAAGAGGTCTAATTGAAATACATTGGGATGTTGGGAAAGACACTATTATTATTCACACATTTTTAAAGGAGGAATAAACATGCTTTGCAAAGGGATAAATAGCAGAATGCTTAATTAGGATATATTGAAATAATTAACATATAAGGTTGCAATTTACTTAGCTTTTTGATTTTGTTTTGGTTTGGCTTCTTAGGGAAAAAAATAGATAATGTTGGAGATGTCATGTTCAATGACCCTACATGACAAATTCTCTAACCCCTTATTGTAACCACAGTCCACTGCACTGAGAGCGTTATTGACATGAAGAAAGAAACAAAGCTGCTTTTCTTCCATTTAAGAAGAATCTTGGAGCTCCTATTTAAAAGCACAGGCACATAAAATGTCATACGCTGGCAGGAACTCTTGCGTTACAAGACTGTCTCTCCGCCCCCTCAGCTGCTGTGTGATAGCTGTAAAAAGCTCGTTCTTCTCCTTCTTTATATTCTTACATAACGCTGCATATTTCTGACAGATGCTGATACTGACCTGCTGTTCTGACAGGAGCCAAGCCGGAGGATTAGTGAGCTTATAGGCATTACAGCTCAACCAAACTCTTCACTCAGAGTGTAAACATTTCAACAGCGTCATGCGCTGCATCAGTACAACCCCAGTTTGTACAAAAGCATTAAGTGGCCTCTTGTTAGTGAAGCACACCAATCATCGCTTTAAGGATTATCCTCAGGAATTAGATGTGACCGTTGCACCTCTTGGGTTATTTATTTGAATTACAGTCTGCTGGTTTATACTGCAAACAGTGGTTTTACTTGTGGGCTATAATAGAATACACTTCCCTCCAAATTTCAACAAATCCTATGAGACAAATGCCTTTGGCTTTCCCAAACCTCTACAGTTTCAAGATTAAGTAACAGTTAGTTCTGTTTTTCTGGGAGCCACGGGTCTAAACAGGGATTTCCTGTTGTTCCCAGACAAACAAATTACACTGAAGAAATCACAACAGTTCTCAGGGCAAACACTGACTGTTGCCTCTGCATAACTGAGCTAAACAGAAGGAGTGGAGTTCTACGGTTTAGCAGTGACTTTGCCAAAACAGCATCAAAGTCGACGCACATTTCACAACGTAATCATGTTATCTATGATTTAGTTCAGAGCAGGGCCTTATACTCCTTCTCCCAAGAGGCATTCCTTAATGAATGTCATCTGATAAAGCCGGGGTACTATTTTCATTCCTCTTTTATTTATGTGAGGATTCAGGGGTGTAGTACCAGTGTGAAGTGTGCACAACATTGCACTTTTTTTAAAATCATGTACTTAACTCTGATTTTGTTCCTCGTGTCTTGCAGATGTACAAAGGATTCGACAAAGTCCAGCACGTGCAGCACATCTACACAGACGCCTCAGAGAGTTTGTGCGGCGTTAAGTTTGACATCAATAAGTACCAGTACCTGATCACAGGTAAGCTGACTGTCTGAATTTGGTTTGATAATTTATATATATCCTTTAATGTTACTTTGAGTTTGTATGTGGCTGATTGGATCTTTATTAATAGGGATTAATTCAAAGCTTTTTTTGTGGTTTTAGTCAATTTACTAGCCACAGGAAGTAGGCCCTATTACTCAGCTGTAGAAGCAGTTGTACCACTGTCAAGCCTGACAAACTTGTGGCAAGTGTGACCACAAGTAACAATTACAAGATTATAGTAAAGGTTTGGCAGGTAGGGTGTTACGAAAGATGCTATCAAGTTGCATTATGGGAAGTGTAGGATCCAGTGTTTTGGGTGCACTATAAGTTAGAAAATCTCAGCCCCTGCTGCCTTGATTTTGACCATTTAGTTTTTGATCTGTCTTTCACTAGAGACTTGTCTTTGGGTTTAAATTGTTAAAAAATATATATAGAGAGAAAATTTGTTGATTTGATAAGACGACTCTCAAAACAAAATCTGTCTCACGCGGAGAGATGCTGAAAACATTTCAGTCAGGTTACTGTTGCCAATTAACGCTTGCCCCTTCTCAAAAGCCTTTCAGAGTCTTGCTAGCAGCAGTGTGAGTTTGCTTGACTCAAAATACTCCCTCGGTCCTCTCCTCTCCAAAGACGACTTCATTTGTCCTGTGACACAAACTTTCCCACTATTTATAACCTACCGTTTGCCACTGTGCAAGTAGGCAAAGCAGGGGCCCTTTTTTACATTTCTGCACTCATTTCCCTCAACGTCTCAGGCCAGAAGAACTGACATAAGGCAGTTTACTCTCTCACACAACTTGTAATTAACAGCTAGCAGGAAGTGACTGGTGTTTTCCAGCAGAAGCTTTTTATGACGTGCTATTTCCAACAGAGGTGTAGTTTACTTTGGACCCTGCTGTGCTTTGCATATATAACTGTCGCTAAGTCCCGACCTGTAAATACTGTAACTACACCCCTCAGTGCAAGAGAACGAGCCTGCATTTCCAAGCAGCGATGGCTATGTTTACCCAGTCGGGTTGCGAGTGACATCACTGACGTCTTTGGGTGCTCTCGAGGCGTCTATAATAAGTCTGGCATGTGATCAAGACTGAATTATGTGCAATTTAAACACACTGTGAGATGAGCTGCTTGGTTCTCCTTTGATCAAGCCTTGAGTGCTCTGGCCCTGATTAGTATTTTAGGAGCATGTCACACACTCAACACTATGTAATAAGCCAGCAAGTGACTCCTGTAATCCCAGTGCAGGGATGCAGACTGAGTGGAAGGTTCAGGGGGGTCGAAGAAGCACATATTTGTGAGCTGTCAAATTCCCGCGTGGTGACAACACTGTGAAGGAGACATATGGTGACAAATCCTGATGTTCTGTGCGCTCGCAGGCTGTTGCGGTGCACCTGTCCCAGGAGTCAGTAAGCTGCAAATGGTCCGGCGCTAAAAATAGATGTCTGCTGACCTTTGGATATTCAGAAATAGGGGTGTTGGTTTAATATGGGCTTACTGTATGAGATTGTGTTTCCATACATAAACTAGTTGGATTGCTTGAGCGGTTTGTTTATATTATCCTATGTTACAAGCGGAGGATTATAAAATTAGAGATAACCAAATGGCATTCATGGCATCATGGCTCAAGAACTAGATGTTTTTCTTCCAAAATGAGCTAGCAGCAATATGATACCGACTTTGATTAAGTGACTGCAGCTATTAGCTTTTCTAAAGCTTTGGAAGACACTATAAATCTGGTTGATGCCATCATCTATGCTGCGTTGGCAATGTCGGTCAATGGATCCACCACTCTGGTCCAGATTGACCACTTAGTCCCAGACGAAACCATTTAAGCAACTTTAGGATGGATTGCCATGACATTTTGTACAGGTGCGTACGGGTCCCTACATGATGAATCCTGATAATATTGGTTATCACCAATCACCTATCACTCTAGCACCACCAGCAGGTTGACATTAGTGGTGTTGAGTGGCATTTTTTGACTGTTGGATGGATTGCCATGAAATTTGGTAAACACATTCATGTCTCCATTAAGAATGATTGTAATAACTTGGTGATCCCTTAACTTTTCCTCAATCACCTACAAAACTAGCATACCTAGCATTCTCATCAGTAAGCAGCAGTGTGTAGCGCTAATTGGCAAACTTCATTGACACTTCAAAAATGTCTTTTTCCAAACGCAAATACAGATTATAGAGTCAACTTGTGACTCAGTAACACGTTAACCAATTCCTTCCATGCTTTTCTTCCTCAGGTCGAGTGTATGATGACAAGGTCTACACAGGGCTGTGCAACTTCAACGAGCGGTGGGAGCACCTCTCGTTGGCCCAGAAGAAAGGCTTCAACCATCGCTACCAGCTGGGCTGCAACTGCAGGGTGAGTGGAAAGCAGCAACCTCCACCCAGCAAGAACAAGGAAGATGAGGGAAGAAGAGGCAGGAGAAGGGTCAAGAGAAGGAGGAGCAGGAGCTAACTGCTCCTCCATTTTACTAAAATGTAGCAAAAAACTGCTGCAATGGGTAGACTGCTTTTATATAGCCAAGTAGAGTGCCTATTAATGATTACAGGAGAAAGGAAATAGTAGTAAACAGAATTACCTTTGTAGGTGAAAGTTCAAACCAATTCAGGCTCATTAATGCTCCTGTTCGACTTCTTCTAGACACAGAGCAAAACTCATTCCCTAAAAGTGACCTTCATGGTTACATGGCTGGAGTGCAGATTTATAGTTCAGACTGAATTACGAGCTTATTTTCTATTATTTTACACCATGGATGTTCAGCAGAGAAAAAAACAGGTTTCACCACCACCATTGGGAGTTATTTAATAACAGCTCTGGAATCAGCTCAAGTCTTCATTCCTAGTTTTATGACACAAACATGTAGCCTGCCGCTGTGCAGCTGCAGACCCGCCTTGTAAACGTCCTACTGTACAACCGTGTCCTGGACATCTGCTAACACCATTGGCCCCTATCAGTATAAGTGGATTAGCAGAGAGAGCTATTTGTTCCCAGTGCTGGCCAGCGCCTGTAAACTGTGTTCTGTGTGGTGTATACATGGCAGCACCCCAGAGGCATCCAGAGAAGGCCATCGATCAACTGAGACTTCAGTATGAGAGTCAGTAAGCACAGACTGGCATAAATATCATCACATTTATTAAACAGACTCCGGCGTCATCATTTCTGAACAAATGATGAATTACTGCACTGGAAAGCAGGAAGTGTGTTGTACCGGTTAGAAAATTATTCCCCACACATCATTAAAACCAGGAAGTTATGTCGAATATCTCTGATCCGTGGAGGACCGACTCTCCGGGCTTGAATAACAAAAACACCCAAAATGGGAAGTGTGCCCTCTGACTTGCTAATTGAATTTGCTGGCTCATTCAGATCCAGATAAGTGCAGCTCTATGCAGCTGATGACTGCGTTTTGCTGTCACTAAACACAGCGTTTCCGTTCATCACCTCCAAGTAGTCGTGTGAATCTTCCTGTCGATTCATTCTGTACGCTCATCCGTGAAGCTGCTTTTTGTGCGAGCACCTGGAAATGTGACGCACGCAAGAGGCCCAATAAAATCTAATTGAGTCATTAAGAAACGATAAAAAGGTTGCTGCTTCAGGAAGATGGCTGACATTCATTTAACATTTAAAGCATACGAATGCCAGTATTGGGTTTTTAATTCAAATCCGCTTTTTTACACCTCTTCTATTAATCTGCAGCAGTAAATGACTGAAAGCAAAAGCTGAAAAGTTGAAGAGCAAGACAAGATTCAATGTTCTATGTTTCACCAAGCGCATGTTCACCCTTATATTTCAACCAAATCACACACTCACTTCCTTTCTTTGATTCTCCAAGCTTATTTCTCTTGTACAATTTGTCAGATTTTTCATATGTTAATGGATCATTAAGCTAATTCTGCTTTGCACAAACTTCTACACTGTAGACTCACTGTTGTTGAAGTTGCTTCCTACTGCAAATCGAAATTTGCTTCAAAAAAAATAAATCACAATATATCGTTCAGCAGCATTAAAACAATGTCCCTCATTTTGGGAAGTATACTTATTCGCATTCTTGCGAAAATATCATTCTAAAATTGCAGGTAGAGCCAAGAGAATGTTAGCTTACTTTTGCATAAAGACTGTCAGCTAGGTTGGCTCTATCCAAAGGAAAAAAAGACACCTACCTGCTTATGTTTACAATATTACACTAGCTAAGCTAATTGCATGCAGGCTCTTGCTTCCTATTCAGTGCACATACATGGGAGTGGTGTCAAACTATTCTTTTACACTTTACTTAAATTTAAAGTGTACTTAATTTTTTTTAAGTATATAGCAATAATCACCAAAGGCAGACATGCCAAGAAAAGATAGAAGAGATAATTGGAAGGATTGGATTGAGTTTCAAAATATATTCAGGTATATTACAGAAAGAGAGGAAAGCAGACACACAACTATTAAATGGAAAAAGCACAGTGAGTCTACACTATTTGTTGCTAGTTTTGTTTTCCTGCTTCATGGCTACATCTTTAGTTTCGCTTCTGTCTCTGTAGATTAAGCCCTGCCGCTACCTGCCCTGCTTTGTGACTTCAAAGAACGAGTGCCTATGGACGGACATGCTTTCCCACTTCGGCTATCCGGGCTACCAGTCCCGGCACTACTCCTGCATCCAGCAAAAGGAGGGCTACTGCAGCTGGTACCGGGGCATGACCGCGCGCGACAAAACCACCATCAACGTCACAGACCCCTGAACCCCAAAGCACCCTGCCTGAAATCCACTGCCGCCTCCCCGACTCCGTCCTATCCCGGTCACTTCTAGAGTATTACAGGACTCTTAAAGCTCAGTAGCCTGGGTGACAGCCTCTTAAATGGCCAAAAAAGAGAAAAGATCAAATCCATTACAGTGCCTGTTTCGTAGCACTTCTGATAGAAAACAATACCTTTTTTGTTGTGCAGATCACCCTGTTGAACTCTTTTCCAAACCACAAATCAAACAGTCCTTTCACCAAACTCTTTCTCTCTTTAGGGCTCAGTGGTGTTAATAGTTAACAAAGACCAATAAGTGTAAGACCATGATCAACCTCTATTGTGATCTTCAGAATTGAAAAACTAATCCCCAATACAAGCAGCGACAATGTACACAATTAAAAGGATTAATTGTCATTGGCGTAAATTAGTGACCTGCAGTTAGCCTACTGCTAACCTAGTATTATGGTCATTTTGAGCAGTTTATCTTTTAAAAAGCAATGGCTCTCAAAACTAAAGGTGATGAAGTATCAGATGAATTTCAATACATGAAAAATGTACAGCCAATGAACACTATGTTTAATTTGAGAAGCCGTTCCGTTGTTGCTACTGATCTGCGCTTGCTAGCATTCGACTCAGTTCTGCACATCAGCAATACCGAGCAGAGCCAAGAATTGATTCAACAATACAGATTGAGTGCCAATGCGAGGTAGGATCTCTGAAAGTTATACCTCTTAGTTTGGCGTCAAAAAACTTTTTGAAAATGGTGTTGTTTTACAGTGATGTATACATCCATTATGTTCAGTTTTTTTGCTGTAACATGCGTCTTTATGGATGGTAGTATCTCTGCTTACCTGAATGTTTGAAATGTAACTCATTTTGTAGTTATATCACAAACAACGTCCTTTCTGCTGAGCACTGATCAATATCAGAAATGCTAAAAATGTCTGTTACAGTGCCAACGCAGGGAAGAGCTCACTTCTTGCAGAGATGGTGATATTTTATTTTTTGCTGTATATAACATAAGCTACAGAAATGAACTATCAACTCAGCTGAAACCTCTGTAATACATTTATTTATGTTTATTGGATTACTCTGTAACCATGTCGTATATCTGCAAAAAAATAAGAAATATATAGTAACAGGTCAAACTACATAGTGACAACCATCGCAGCCTGTGCAACCGTCTAGAATGAAGGACCAGCATCTCCAATGGAATGGCACTTATGGTCCTTTTCTGTTAGTGTGATCATAGTTCCGCCAACTGGTACTCTTCACCAGTCCAGTAAAAGTCAAGTCTAAGCAGACAGAGGTTTCAGACAATGAGATATTTTGTAAGTGTATATTCAATCTTTTTGTATTTAACTGTTTCAAATGGACATTATATATATGAAAGTAACAATATTGTCACTAAACTCATTCTTCCTCACCTGTTACCCTCTAGGGTCTTATTTTCCGCAGTGCTGTACCTTCAGTCCATTCCAATAACAGACACAGATTTGCCTCATAGGGAGTAAAGGCCCCTTCATCACGAACACTAATACAGTAGTTTGACATTCTGCTTGTATGTGACACATTACTTTTAGCAAAATATCTCATTCCATCTTAGGTTTTAACTTGTTTTGTTTAATGGAATTCTTAAGTCTTCAGCCTGTTGGCCTCCTCTTGATAATACATTTTTAGCTTGAGTTTGCAAAACACAGAAAGTCCTAGTTAGGTTACAAGAAAATTTACTGAAAAATTACTGACCTTAATACTTTGTATAAAGCAAATCTACACCAGATAAGTGTGTAAAGCATCTACTTTCTGTCTTTATGTGTGATGAAGAGGCTTTTTCTCCAGCTGTGGCGTTTCTTTGTCACTATTTCTGTGGTTCATGTTTGTGTAAATATACTGTCTGCTTAACACAGAAACAATTGGTCAAGTTTGATCCTTAAAAAAATCCAATCAAGGAAGCTGTGTACAGTCTGATTCTGAAGTGTGTGTGTGTGTGTGTGTGGGGGGGGGGGGGGGGGGGTT
>JBBPCS010000330.1:8114540-8143013 GCA_037974645.1 Hollardia meadi
TTTATACCCCCCCCCCCCCCCCCAACCCCCCAACATTTCAATGGAGCCTATGCACCCAGCAGAAAAACAAAGTTAGCGACTAGCTGGAGAACATAACAGAGCAGGACTTGTCCTCAGGACTTGGTAGAGACCAAAGACAGAGATAAAAGGTGAATAAATATTAAACTTAGATTTGTCAGGTGAACAGAAACACAAGTCCAACTCAATGCTAATTTTGCTCCAGGTCTGCTGAATGTGTGAACAGGCAACTTTTTGCTAAAAAAGTTAGCATATCAACTTTGCAAAGTTATGGTATGTCCGTGAAGTAGCCAAAAAAAAGGTAGGCAGGTATAAAAAGTAAAAGCCAGAGGTACCACAGTCTTAAAGAGAAAGTAGCAATTTCGAACTACAATGGAAACTTTATTTTCTAATATTTTTTGCTTTTTAATATTAAAAAATGTGGCTAGCATAATAAGAGCAGCTGATCATCAGCTGATGCTCTGTTAGCCTCACAACAACAAAAATAGCTGCATGGCTTTGTAGGCTTCAGCACACAGGCAGTGCACTTCTCATATAGATCAGCCTTTCAAAATGCCAACATGGATGAGAATGGAAGCAAATCCTCCAGATGACCCCCTACTCAACCCAGCTCCTGCCAATTTGCATAGCAAGTTAAGTCAATTTCTATCTACACATTCTCATACTGTGATCATCATTTGAGACTTTCAGGCCTGTTTTACCAAGCTTAACATGGGCTTTCATCTGCATGAAAGGGAAATATTATCAGCAATATTCTCTCAGAGATAAATTTCCCTTTCATCCAGCGCTGTAGCTAATGTAAACCTTGTATGGGGGAGTGAGTTGGTTTTGAAAAGAATGTGCCAACGTAACGAAACACCCACCTCTTTTATTTATTGTGTTGCACTCTCAGAGGACGAGCAGGGGGCGAGTAAATGCCGTAATCTTATTTAGGGGACAATGAGGCGCCACTCATGCTCAATGTGCCTCAAGGACGTGCACTTGGCTCCTTTCCTTTTCTTAGCTCTCATCTACTGAGCCACACGTCTGAAAGAAACATCTGTCTGCTCAGCAGCACATGCCTTGCTAAAAAAGACTCTCAAATGCATATAAAAAACACAACTACACTTCCTCCATCTCTGCACCTCCTAAACAAATCCCTAACACAGGGGCCTACGTTGACTTTTGCTGTGACCAGATAAATCCAGAGAGTGGGCAACATTTTGGCGAGGGCCAAGCATTCCACATCATCTATGATTGGCTGGTTCTGGGTAAGAGGAGAGCCAACAAGCACTGTCATTGGGCAGTAATGGATGGAATGGCTGGTGTGGGGCACAAGCCCAGGAGCCAGGAGCCAGGACAGGAGGCTTTTCACAGTGCCATGGTTACCATCACGATAATACATTCAGGCACTTGTCTTGGAGCAGCTCTTGCCCTGGGAAAGGAAAACAGGAAGTAATACATGGGGCGACCGCCTCCAGGGCTCATCTCAAGAATAGTTTTAGCCAACCTGTTAGGAGGAACAGAATTATACAAAGACAGTATGGTTGCAATTAGGTACAACCAGTTATCCTTTCTGAGCAAGATCTTCTGTCGTTTGAGTGTCTGCCAGCCATATTCACCCCCACTCCTACCTAACTGATTTATTTACAGTAATCCAAGCAAATTAGAAATGTAAAACACGTTTCTTTCTCTCTGCCACTGCCACAGGAGAACAGCTAATGGAAAAGCTTCCATTAAGAAGTGCTTGATCACTGTTGTAATTCATGTAAAAATGGCATTTAATCAACACAATCTTTGACTTTGATTAATAATAACTCATATCTGACAAAGGTACTGTGGTGTAAAGCACCAGTTTAGCTAAGCCACAGCAATTTACAAGCAAGCCTCATTTAGCCCTGCAGTGCTGCGCACACTCTGTCCTGACTGCCGAGCCATGTGAACCTGAGGACAGTACAGTAAACACCACTTGACAGTAGCTCATCTGGAATCTTTGGGAGTATTTTTAGATTTGGACTAACCCGTGTCACTGTGGTTCAGGTGGTTAAGGTGCCTTTTGTTTGGTCAGGAGTCAAATCGTAAACAGGAGCTTTTGCCCTTTGGTAAAAACAACTTGGCGGGCTGATCTCCAACTACAATCTGCAGCATTTTCTAGAAAGAGCTAAATGTTCAAAAGAAAATGTAAATGCCTATTTGCACTAAAATAAAATTGCTGTAAACAGGTTTAGAATGTCTTAAAATGTTAAATCAATGAATGTGAAACGTCACATGGGAGTTGTAGTTTGAGATGAAGGTCAGTTTAACTTAAAGCACTTAAAAAGGTTAAATGATCAGTCTAAGCATAAGCAAGTTGAAGTCTAAGAACTGAGGAGTTTACGCCCTGTAGGCAGGTGAGTGGTCAGTTTGTGAGTAAAGGTAGTTGAACTGTCAGTCAGGTGCACTGCAAGTGTAAGCTGAATTGTCATTTGAAGAACAAGAGATATAAACTGAAATGTCACATGAAAGCAGCTGTAATTTCAGATAAAGCAATAGAGACATTTTAAGTCTGCACACTGCAAAAAGTGGACAGAGTGTATGCAAGCAGTGACAACACTTGAAATGTCAAATTAAGTAGTTTAAAGTCAAGCTAAAATGAAAAATATCTTTTGAACCCTTTCAGATCATATCCACGGTCACATGGTACCCCTATTTAACAATTTAAGTAAAAAAAAGAAAGAATTAATTTCTTTGTATTTTTTATCAAATTATGAGCATCGGATGCTGTGTTCGCTCCCACTCGCGTCATGTTTGGAAAGTCCTTTTAACATTTTGTCGGCCGTGTTCACTGGGAGTTTTCCCAGTTGGGCAGTGTCAGCTTGTTGAACATCTAACTGCATGACGGAGGCACATTAAACGCTAACACTTTTGGCTATTTTAAAACGTCCCTCCCAACCTGACCGTTTGTACAGGAAATACGTAAATATGTGGAAGCAAATAGTACTCTGCCTTCTGTTTCATGTGGACTTTAACTATCAGCTAATGAGTAAGAATCAGCTGAAATGACACTTGACATGTAGACACTGGAAGCACTTGAAATGCGCAAGCAGAATAAGATATATATGAATAAGAATAAGATATGCAAGCGGCTAAAATGTCAGTCAATGTCTGAACCCTTAAAGCAGTTGAAATTTTTGTTTAATGAATAAGAATTGAAAGCAGTTAAACTGTAAAAGTGTAAGAGACTCTCTTTTACAAGGGAGTCCTGGACAAGAAAGCAGCACAAAAAGCAACTGATTTAAATACCTAGACAGCAAAAAAGTTTAAGATGATAAGAGATTAGAAGGACATAATACATCATTATTAGGCAATGGTTATTTTATATTTTACTTATATTTATACAACCCTGATTCTAAAAAGTTGGGACACTGTATTTGATTATTTGCGTATCCTTTTTGAACTCATCAACTTCAACTTCATTGACTTTTGTATATATGTCCTTTTCGAATGTGATACAAGCAACACGTTTCAAACAAGTTGGGATGGGCACCAAAAGACTGGGAAAGTTGTGGAATGCTCCAAAAACACCTGTTTGGAACATTCCACAGGTAAACGGGTTCATTGGTTACAGGTGATAGTATCATGATTGGGTATGAAAGGGGCATCCTCGAAAAGGGTCAGTCACAAGCAAGGATGGGCTGAGATTCACCACTTTGTCAAACACATGATTGTAGAAAAGACATGGACGGGAGCACTTCATAAAACCGGTAAATCGGTAAATACAGTTTGTTTGCAAATGACTGCATTCTCTTTTTAATTTACATTTTGTAAAGTTGAGGTTATATAAAGTCATTACCTCATATAGGTATAGAGACAGATATTGCAAGCAGCCAATGAAGGCAAAATATGAAAATAGATGTTCTCATAGCTGATCTAAGCCATAATTAACCTTACTGAACTTTCCCTTTTTCCTCTCCACAAATACCCATTGTATTCCTTTTAACACTGACCTTGCACTACTGATAGATCCTTTTTTATTTTTGGTCCTGAGTGACCAACCTGGAAAAGCTCCAGACGGAGCATGTGTGTGGGTTCCTTTTAACTGAAAATAGATGCTTTTCTGTGACACAAAGTGCTTCTTTTATTGCTTCACCTCTTTTAGTTTCAATGGGGAAAACCTTGAGCAACCAAGGCCTGGATGAAATACAACTATGAATAGAGAATGTTGCATAGAAGTAGCTGTTTGTACTGTATGCTCATTGTGGAATAAGAGTGTGTAAAAATTGTCTGGCAAGTGGTGAGTTGACACGTTGGAGTTATATGAGGTAAAGTTCTTCAGTTTTGCGTAGAAATGTTACCAGAGAACAGACTGCAGTGATTTAATTTGTAGATGCAGGGCAGATTTTTTTGTTGACTACCTCTGAGATTTTTAGTAACTCTTGATAAGCTCTGTTGAATCACATACTGATGCAATTGAGAGGTCTGGAGTACAGTGGACCATTCATGTGCACCACAGAGAAGTATTTGCTGCTAATCACTCCCACCTTATACAGCAGTGAAGTAAGCCATTGAGGCACTAAATGTTGAAATCCAAGACAGATGCTGAATGCCACAGGGCAGCAGAAGGCATGGACGCAGCTGGGTCAGTCAAATGTCTGCAGCAAGTACCAAACCAAATCATCCGTCTTGAGCAAGTTCTACCCAGATGCCCTATGTCATGTGCAAATACCAGCCAAAAAAGGCTACGGATAACATACAGCCAACTGCCTGTGAGCTGCCATGACTGCAGCAGAAAGGAGCGTGGACAGCGCTGAGGTCATATGCCTGCTGAACAGATGTTGCCCTGCCCAACCCGAACCACACATGGTCCGGCAGCCCTGAAGAACCCCCCTTGTTTTTTTCGCAAACAACAGACCCCTTCAAACTTAACTGCCTAATTTATCCAATTGTGTAGATTGCAGTGTTTATGACCTCACAGGGTTGTGGGGAGCAAACAGGCAGTTTGTTTGCCAGCTTTCTTCTGGGTGTCATCATGGGATCAACTTTGATTGCATAGGGAGGCATGCAGCCCACTGTGGTGCTGAGCTTGTCGGCTATCCTGGGGATCCTGCTAACTAGCCGCATGCTGGTTCAGTTGGTTCGCATAAAATGAGATTGGTTTAAGATCATACATCGAACTGGACCAGCAAAACCAGACACCTACCGAACCCTAGTGTGCCAAACATCACAAGCAGGGCGACAAGTTTCAGGTAGGTACTGCCTACATGCTACAAACATCCAAGACACTTTAAAAGGAATACAAAAGGCACTGTAGGCGATAGCTAATCCCCTAAACTCCAAAGATCTCTGGAACAAACCACTATTCTGAATAAACATACCTAATCTCTCGGTCCAAATGTAAAGTGGTGAGCATATGGGTCCAGATAACAAACCGGTTGAGTCAGTGGGCTGAATTATGTTCAGCCACCTACTGTGAGATAAAACTCCCTGAGAAAATAAATAAAATAGCACACAAGTAGGTCAGAACCTGGGGTCAACCTTTCAAGTGAGACTATTGTAACTTTTGAAAGGAGAAATAACACAGATCCTCATAAATCAAACGTTGAATATTTAAACAATAAAATGCGCCCAACTCACTTCAGAGAACTTCAGAACAGAGAAGGGGTTTTGCTTCTATGGTCTTACTTGCTCTGGTATGATTAGTAGCGAATGTTAGCTCAGGTAAATATTACTACAAAAACAGAAATTACAGACATTACAAGTCCCTGGCTTTTTAAGTCTTCGCACTTGCTCTACTGTAGAGCATTATCCAATAATCCACCTGGGGCAGCAAAAGTTCCACAGTCTCATTTAAGGGCGCTATCCTTCATTTTTATGATCATATCAGACATAAACAAAACTGTAACAAAACCAGAAAACGTGAAATTGACTTGTTGTCTAGTGTTTGTTCATCCATCAAAATAAATGCTAATCAATTTGAGAGTCACAACAGGTTCCAATCCTTTCTCTGGGTTACTGTGTGTTTTCAGTTTCAGTGGTGGGTTGACAATGTTGTTTACATTTGGATCACTGATTGTGAACCCCCAAGCTTATTCCCCTTCGTACTGAGAGGCCCAGGATGCTGCTATGCTAGCTTGGCATAAAGACTGGAGGCAGGGAAGAACAGCTAGCCTGGCTCATCCAAAAACAGAAAAACCTCCAATCAGAACACTAAACACAAAACACACAGGACTTTATGTTTAGTGCTATACGCTATCACACTAAACGTAGATGATGAACAAAGTAAAGATTGTAAGATTAGTATCAGGATCTTAACAATGTCATTGTGGGCATATTAGTAGGCTGATAGTCGCATTTAACTCAATGCACCACTGTGACTACCTCACAAAGCTTCTAGCATGACTGTAGGCTTTCACTGCTTGACCTTTTACTAGGATTATGACATTACGGTTAAATAAAAAAAAGAGGTAAAAAGTACCAGAGAGAGAACTGTATGACAGTATTTTTGTTTTCGTCTTCGTTTTTCTGGATCTCTTGATTTAAGTGAGTCACAGGGTCATGATATATGGGCACTGACCTGAAGACTGCATATTAACGCTCCCTTTAAACCACAAGGGACTAACTGATAAAGTGAGAGTGAAAGAAGTTAGTATACAACCCAGCTCTATTCATGTTAAGCAATAGAGACCTTTTTGTATTTGGCTCTGAAGTTATGTGTCAGTGAGGCCCTGTCTTTACATTTCTGGCTTTATTTTTATTTGGAAATTTAAAAAAAGTATGCTTTAATATTAATCTGACTGTAAGGATCACTTGGCATGTTTTTGGCACTCAGAGCATCAAGAATTACCACTAAACATATATCATCATCATCTTCCAGCCTGTTTTTATTAGTCACTTAGGAGCACAGAGACCCATCACCCGTGCTCCCATGAGCATCTGTTTTGTGGATAAAAAGAGTTAGCCGGTGGACACGGGACCTCGGGCATCTGCCAAATGTAACTTCAAAGTGGGTCATGTAAATTAGAGGGAATGATCCACAACAACGGGCTCATGGGTTTGCTGTGGGGCAGTGTCTGGAAAAGGTACAGGTGGCAGGGCAGCCTTAATGTCAGATATTACACCGAAGAATCAAAGCAGATTGCAGCTTCTCTTTCATACGGATTGGAATCATGCCTCCCCACTGCAGCATCACATGCTGTGGTGAGTCTGTGCCGGAGTCTAAAGATGGTACCTTATATGGCAGCAAGTAAGCCAGAGAAGAGTTCTGTTAGTTTGGGGCTTGTGAGCACTGGTTCAAAGAGCTTTAACAGCATTAACATGATAGATGGCAGCTAGCGTACAGTATTTTGGGTATGTCAATTCAACTAAGATAAAAATGATCACAATATGATTTAATTTCATGGTGGAAAAAATATGTGCATCGAAAAAGCTTTTAGAGGTTTGAAAAATGTTTTCTGTAAAAGGCATTAAATTTAGGTTGCAGCTTTGAACAACTACGGTTGCTTTAACCTTAATGATGGCGCCATGTTTCAGTGTTGGTGCAGACCACTGAAAAAAGTCTATTCAATGTCAAGATGTTTGCCGTGTATACATGTTAAAAGCCAACAGGAAAGTGGGATTGAAGAGAGAGGGAGAAAGTCCAGTGGGTCTCTCTGCTTTTATTGTCATTCCCTAAAAGGGTTCATCTCAGCATGTCGCTAACTTTTCACACAGAGATTGGGTTTCCATCGTCCTAAGGCTCTCAGCGAGGTGCACTTACAGCCTATGAAGAGTCTGGCTGCTGAAGGCAATTAGCGACTGGCTTGTTATCGTCAACACAGAGGGCTTCTGGGAAAGAGTGGAGGGTCCAACAGGATCTAAGTAGGCCAGTTGGAGCTATAGCTGAGGTTTGCTCCCCCGTTACTATCAACTGAAGGAGCCTAATTATCGCCGCTATACATTTTTATTGGGATTCAATATTTGTGACACAAGACTAAAAAAAAAAAAAAAATCCATGCAAGTTTACATTTCATCTTGACTCATATTCCAACCCCACCGTACCCCAGAGAGAGGATGTGACCACAACAGTAGAGATCTGAGCAAACAGGCTATAAAATCACAGGTCCAGCTTCTTGTGGTCTCTTTTTACTTCTCTCATAAAAACCCACAACTCCAGACAGTTTCACCCTCAACAATGGCTTGCAGATGTATAGCTAAAGTTTTTGAGGTAAATTAGATGTTATCCACAGATTGTTAAGACTATGTCTAGACTTACACACATATGTCTGTGCATACTGTGTATAATATTGGCACAATCGTATTAAAATAAGAGTAGTTCAACATATGCCTCTTTGCTAACGAGAGGACTGACATGTCTGTCCGTTAAGTAGGGAGCTAGAGCTAGGGAGAGTTTGGCTGAGCCCAGCTTAACAAGAAGCTAGCAAGAAATAGTTACAACACATAATTCCCTGTAAAAACAACAAATTATTGTTTTTGCACTTTTGCACACAGATGAAAAGACATATAAGATGTTAATTAGTGACCTCTATGGTGATAGTAGACCGATTTTTTTAACTTTTGGGTTCATCTGTGTGCTGTTTTCCCCCGATTCCTGTATTAATGCTAAACTAAGCTAATTGCCTACTGGCTATTAGGTATATAGAGAAAAGACATCAGTGGTACAATCTTCTTAACTAAAATTTGGCAAGAAAGTCAAAAGGTTTTCAAAATGTCTACTCCTAATACTTTACTATAATAATTCCTTTAAAGTTAAGTTTTCTGGATGACCATATAGCTTGTTGGAATGGCCATAATACAAATTCCTAAGAGACTAATCTGTCAGATGTCATGATGGGACTAATCCTAGTCTGACAGTTTTGAATATTGGAAAAAAATCTAATCTAAGTGGCATGGTATACAAGAGTGATAAACAAACTGAAGGTCAGAATTTAAATCCACCATACCTGCTCTACCCGGATCTCATACTCTCCATTCAGCTTCTTCCCTCGAAAATACTTCGCCCTGCAAAGAAACAGAAGATAACCTGTCAAGGAATTATTTTTACATACAGTTTTATTTAATTAATAACCTGCATACATTTCTACAATGGAGAACAATCAAATCGTATATATTCCTACATTGTAAGGATTGATTTTACCTATTTTATGTGTATTTCAACATGTGGATTACTCCTGCACCAAAAGTAGTCCTCACATTGAAAATAACCTCAAAATATCTTTTGTTTATTTGATCGAAGGAGAACTGAAATTTCAACAGACCTTCCAAAATACCTTGTGAGCAGGCAAAAATAATAATCTTCCATAATTACAGAATCTGACCCAGAGGGGCTTCAAGTAAACAGAATCTCTTGGCAAAGATGAACTAGTGAAATACAGCGAGAACAAGAGAACTCACTGATGGAAGGGTTGTCCCTATGTGTGTGTGTGTGTGTGTGTGTGTGTGTGTGGCAGTAGTTTGTGGTCAATGTTAATGTTACCGCTCTAAAGCTTAGGCGCCATCTGACTATTACATGGAAAAAATGCACAGGTGCACTTGTTTTCTTGCAGTCGGAACCTGTGAACTTAATGAGGTTATCACCCTTAACATCAGACCTGCAGTATCTAGATTGATAGAGAGATCTGTGGATTAAATGTGCCATTTAAAGCCGGAGTTTGTATACAGAAAAACCACAGTGGAAAGTTGTTAACATATGGTTCATTTAAGTGCAAGTTGCACAATTTAACTTCTAATTCCTGTAACTTCACCTGGTCTATATCCACGCATCCTCTCTGATGTTTCGACATCTGTATGCTCTAGTTTTGCACTTTCATAAAGTCGGGGGGCTTGCAAGAGACATTATTCTCAAAGAATGGACGCAGAGATATCCTGACTTTAATTCCCTATGAAGCTCCAAAAACACTGGATGCTTCATTTCCCATGATACAAGTCAGTATGATACAATACAACCTTATTGTAAGCTGACATGCACTGACATCACTGACACTGACAAGAATGCTTCAATCACCTATTAGAGGTCAGACGTTGATATTCTCTGTTTATGCAAGGAGTTGTTTACTGTTAGTAAATCTGAGCATGCTTCTCTTGTGAGTTCCTTGAAAGGAGTGTGCCAAAGATTGGCTCATAATCTTTTGTACTGATTTCATAACAACAGATGTAAGTGCTATTGGACAAAAATCATTGTACTCTTTAGGATTGTTTTGGGTTGCCAGGCAAGGGTCAATGCCCTGGAAAAATATTTTAAAACAAGAGCACTGCTTGAGTCAGGGCCAAGGGATTTTCATGAGTTGGTACCTTGGAAGATGCACCTGGCTTTATCCACAGTAATGACAATTCTGTCTGCACTCATGGGCATAATGGTCTTATTTAGATCTGCACATTTCTCAGGGTTGTTGGCAAAGTCAAAACAGAAGAAGCGATTAAGATCATTTGCAAACACAAGTTCATTGTCTGTCATAATAGGTTTGCCATCCTCTTCATAGTGTCCCAGAGTCTTTTGGGGGTTGCATTAAAGGTCTTCTCCAGACGCTGTCTGTGTGCCTGTCTGGCTTCCATAAAATTCTTCCTCAAAGGTGCAATGTGTCAGACATTGAGTCTCATTACCATACTTACCATACTGACACTTTAGGTTGGTGGGTCGGACCAGCCACCAAGCCGAAGCTGCAGCATTTGACGACCTGGGAACTATCAACTACACATTGCCCATTTACGTCCTTTTCCAACTGTTGAGTTTGACAAAGTCTTTAATTTTAAACACTATTTTCCTGTTGATATTCCTTTTGATATCTTTAATCACAATTTATTATTTGGGTAGATCTTTATCCTTTTGGTAGGAGTAACCAGATGTACAAAAACTTGTTTGTGATTTCCTCTTGGGAACAGAGATGAAACATTTCCCAATCAGTCCAGTCAAAGCATACTTTAAGCTCTTCTCTACTCTCAGGGGGACCAGGTCCTGACTTCTCTCTTCTGGCCTACTAGTATTTAGTTTTATTTTGTAAGTTGGAAGAGCGTCTTTTGGCTGCTGATGTATTCCAAACTTAATGCCCCCTGTTGCAACACAAGATTCCTCTTACAAATTTGTAGTCTCCAAGTCCAAGCACAGATAATTTAAACCTCCCTCCAGAGAAGACATTACACAACTAGTTTTACATTCCGAGTAGCACTCTCCAGTATGAGTAAAACTATGATGTGAAAGATGTAGCACACAAGGCAATCCCAAGATCATGATCATTACTGCACAAATCATGTATGAAATAATGACATTATTCAGCTGTTTTTGATAAATCAGATTGTTGTGTTTCATGGCCCAGTGGTGATGTTCTAAGGCCAGTCACGGGTCCACGGTCCATGGATTACAAAACACTGCTTTACGACACAAATCAGAGAGGTGAAGTTCTATCAGTGCAAACTGAATTGAAGCTTTAAGAGTTTTTGATTACCATGCAACAGGGTTTATGTGAAATAATCTTAATTGGAGAAACACAACAATGGCAACTACCATACATACTAGCTCTTATTTGACTAATGTTTAAATTTGACAGTGATACAAATATTTAGAAATGCAGAGCCCTTTCAGCTTTTGGATTTCTGATTATTTGATGCACATTTTAAGCCATTTTATTATTTAGGGCCATGTTGTGTCCCAGTGCTCTGCGGGTCTCAGCGTTGAACTCTCAACCCTTGCAGGCGTGGGACAGTTGACAATCTGTCGAGGGCTTCAGGCTGGAGCTGTGTGTAACTGAGGATCTAGGCTACATGCTAGAGGCCTTCGGTTACTGGGACAGGCTGTTTGGGATTTAGAGTGCCTCTCGACCTACTCACACCAAAACACATTTTCCTTTTGCAGCGCCTTTCCGCTAACCAAACAAAGCCTCAAGTCCTCCTCCACTTGTCTTCTCCATGTCCGCCTCTTTGTTTTTTATCTCCCTCCATCTGTCCTTTTAGGTCCGTTCATTAACGTTCATTATGGCCACTGAGGGGGATCTTGTTCTTAACATCTCCCAGCTGTTGGACTTTAAAGGTTTGGGTCCTTGGCTCTCTCATTCTCTGTAATTTTGGAAGCCGTGAATCTTCAGCATGACTGACCTACATACTAGACAGGCAATGCCCCCTGTCACCCTGGACCACCACCACTGTACAGAGCATGAGGCAGGACGTGCAGGCTCACCGCCTAAAAATGACCGGTATGTGTTTCAAGGTATTGCAAAACATGTCGTCACTGCAAGTGATCAATTTAATTTACAGGCCGCTGGGCTCTCTGGTTTGAACGGCCGCTTTATACATGTTCAAACGTAAACATTCAGCTCCGCAAAGAGGTTTGAGCTTTCCTTCTCCCAGTCATGCACACACCCACTACATAAACACCATGGAGCTGAATTCCTTTTTTTTTTTTACCATGAGAATATGTTCCTTCTTTTGTGTACCACTAATAGGAAGCGTATGAGTCATGTATGTGAACACAACCGATTGCCCCTCCAGGGTGTTTTTACAGTTATCCCTGCTTCTATTTGTATCCACTCTGCTAAACTTGATGTTTGGCTAATACTGGTGTGTTTACCAAGGAGATTTTCTATGCTGGACACATATTTTTACATGGAGATTGAATTCCCCATGAGGTGGTTTAGCTCATGTTTTCTCCTATAAAGGACACAAGGTTCCCAGTAATAGGAAACTGTTCAAGTTTCACATCATAATCTGACTAGTTGTCTGTCAAAGCCAAAACCGTTAACATTATCATTCATTTGGAGCCTCATTGGTGTCAACCTGACAAATATGTGTCCAATATTTACACTCTTTTAGCTCTTTTTTTGGACTCCCCTAACTCTTGAGGAAAATATCTGGGTCTTTAACTGCTAAAACATCCGATAAGTTCACTAGAACTTCACCGTTCACTAAACCGTCTGCTGTTTGGTGGTAAATGGACTGTATTAATCTAGCACTATTATAGTCTCAAAGATCACTCAAAGTGCTTTACAACATAAGCCAGTATTCACCCATTCACAGAGTGGTGACAGAGACTTCCATGGCTTCATTACGAGCGCTAACTACAGACGCTGATGGAAGAGCCATCTGGAGCAATTTGAGGTTCAGTATCTTCAACATGTAGACTGCAGTGGCTGGGGATGTGGCCACAGGCACCCCGCAGTGCTAAACAGACAGCATACAGTGGGTTTATCAGAACTTTTTCACTGACTGAGGAACGCATACCACATAACAGTGCATTTTAATTCCAGCCGCAGATCTTTGTTACATGTCATATCCCTTCTCTTGCTCCCAGTTTCCTCTTGGCCTCTTCACTGTCCGACTGTCCAATAAAGGCAAAAATACAAAAAGAAAATCTTAAAAAACAAAAACAAGACTGACGAGAGCAGTCAGACTGAAACAAAACAATATACTTGTGGGTTGGAAACCAAAGTAATGGTTTGAAAGCTGCTCAAAGGCTTTGTAAAGCTGAGGTGTGATAATTCTCTGAGAGTTTATCACTACGAGTGATTTAGTCCTAGTCCTGTGTTTCATTGTTCAAACATGAATCTCGCACACATCAAGGCCTCGGTATGCGTGAGAACAAGTAGGCATATGGTGTGAAAAGTTGGCCCTTCAAAGAATAACGACAGGATCAGCCATTTCAGCAGGTGCCCCATAATGACATTTTTACATTTAAGTGACAAAGCCGTCTAGTGGCTGAAGGAATTTTGACTGGAACACAGGGGGAAGTCGGGTGACTTTATTATAGAGTGACAAAGTCTGTGACGGGAGGAGAACATGATGAGACAGTATGTTATTTTGCGTTATTTTTAAGCATGGCCACGATTGTTCCGTACATTAACCTTCTACGGAGCTCCTCGAAAATTATTAATTTCAACCCAAAGCACACTGTTTCCCTTTCCCTCCACAAACCCAGCCAACAGCTGCTTCAATTCCAACATCGGAAAGGGGTTTTGAGACTCTCCAACAAGCAATTCATTTTATGCATACTGAGGCCTTTATACCCGCATGGTCAGTTAAAAAGAAGCAGCTGGAAACAAACAATCGATAAAGGTGCATGGGCTGTCTACACTCTCCCATAGTACCATCGGCATCTTATTTTCAGGTCAAAGTTGCTGCAGTGCTATAAGCTGAAAATGTTGACATTCAATCACAGGAAGAGGCCAAAAATTTAATGTACATATCAGCATGTTTAACAGTATGAAGATGTGCCATTCTTTCCAGTTTGTCAAAATCTGACCAGAGATGTAAAGGATATTGTGATTTATGGACCTTTAGACTAGAGAAAACGGGATTAAGTTGTCCTGATTAAGTACATCATTTACTTTACTCTTTAAGTACTAAAATAGTTGTGGTATTTTGTAATGTTGGTCTCGAGTTGGTTTGCAGTACTGTATGTCAACTTTTGCCCTGTTCGTGAGGTACAGCATTGATTGATAAAAGTCACAAGAAAATGATCTGCTTCTTTTTGCACTTGAGATGTTCAGCAGTGTGGGGGCTTCCTGCTTTTTCTTTAGACCAAACACATTCAATTAAAACACTCTTCATATTGCTCAGGGCAAAAAGAGGATCTCATAGTACTCTGCTACGTGTACATGAAGAAGTAAACACTTTGCCACGGTGGGGCTGAATTGAGCAATCGGATGCTCATATCATTCAGGCCACAGTTCAAACAGACTGACAGCTTCTTGGCAAAACGTCTTACGTGTCAGCCTGAGACAGAGGGAGAGCGAGTGAGAGAGACAGAGACAGAAAAGGAAGGGATTGTCGGTGGTGGCGGTGATGCTCTCGGAGACTTTGCCTCAGTGTTGTGTGCCGCTATTGTGTATCAGTCATTGCTGGAGGCCAAGTCTGTCAGGACAGAGCAGCGTTTCCTCAGAGACCTCAGCCTCTCTGCTGGAATGCCCGAGAGGAAACTCAAGCCCAAGGCAGGGAGCGATGGATGGACGGACACACTCGTCTTCCACTGCCATACCTTCACCATGCCTTCAGGCCAAGACCATTCAGAGAGACTGCACTATCTGACTAGTAACCTGTCCTGCATCAGAGAAAAAGTTCAAATAAATTCATGACACTGATATAAACCTAGATACGGTTTTCCAAACACACTTTGGCTCCACTGTACTGTATATTAACTGTATTTCACAAGAACATTTTTCTTTAAATTGCAAAAGCATTTTGCATTCTTGTAACTTTTTTTAATCTTGCTTTGATGTGCATCCACAGTTTATTCATGCAGCATATTTAATCTTAGCCAAGATATAGCTGATAAATTTGGTTTGTTTTAATTTGGTTAGATTGTTAATCGGTTAGTCCCTAGACACAAATCCATCAGCAAAAATCAATTTGAGTATTTTTAAGCAAAAATGTGACTGTGTGTGCTTAATGTGCAAATAAGCAACTGTTTCCTGACACATTCGCTGTAACAAGCGAGGCTTGTTAAGCTGCCCCCCAAGTGGCAAAAACAATTAATTCATGGAAGTTGAAATAGATCATTTGAATCACATCAGAAGACTTTTTGTTAGCAAATGAGAGCCATTTGCACATGTTGATAATAGGGATAGACCGATTATCACCCTGGCTGATTATTGGCTCCAATACTCAGCATTTTTCCAATTCTCGGTATGAGTGTTTGTTCTTCTTTTGTCCGATTGTGGATGAAATAAAATCTAATAATAATAATATAGTAATAATAATAAAAAAATCTGTTCCGCTTTTTTTTCCTTCTGTTTCAGCCTCGTCTCTCTGTCTGTACCACTCTCTGGTCTCGCTCAATATCCCGCCCACAACACTATCTGATTGGTTACACATCACGAGTAATAGCCTACTAACACAGAATAATCTGAATCTGAAAATTAAGCAGTTTCTAAAGTTATCAAATAGAGTAAAAACTGCAACATTTTACTCCAAAATGTAGCGGAAGTGAAAAGTAGCAGTGGTAAAAGTACTAAAAAATTGTACTTAAGTACAGTACTTGATTAAATTAGATACATTCCATCATTGGTGATTCTAAATTTTGACATTAATATTTTCATTTTTACTCCAAAGGTATCCCCATTACAAATATGGGTTATCAGCCTCCTTGATTACTGATAACCAGTATTGGTATCGGCCATGAAAAAAACATATCGGTCAAAAATTCCATGTACTATTAGCACTAAACTAACTTGGACATTTAGATTTTTCTGGGGATGTTCTTTATTATCTTTCTTGAAATGGTTTGAAGAGAAATATTGAGCTTGTACATTGGCAACATACCGGCTAACTGTGTGAATGTCCTGAGAGAGAATAGTGGTGGACGGTTACAGTTTATTGTGATTACTTATCTAGTGGACATTTGCCAGCGCACTACAGTATAGTTGTGCCATGGCTTTAGCTGTCTATCAAAGGTTATCCTCCAGGTAAAATTGTTATTTTTGGCTGCTGTGGTCCCAGTTAAACCAGTGAACACGGATGGGATAAGATGAATGTTGATTTATGGAAATGCATTAAAAGAAGACGACTTGCTGGAAGACTCGAGGACCCCCACATGGTGGGTTTAAATATAAAAACAAGATAACATCTGGAATCACGGCGAGGTCGTCAAGTAAATTAGAAATCTGGCCAGTGTGGTTGAGACTTTTATCTTAACAGTACAGAGATTTCAACAGCGAAGCAGCACACAGTATGCCTTTTATTTCCTCATGCTCCATGAATCAACAGCAGGACTCAGCTGCCTAAAAGCAGGTCTCACATTGTCCTAAAAGCAAACACTGTGATTGAAAAAGCCAACACCATGACACAGACACGTTGCCAAAGCAGCAGCCAAATATTTGGCCTTTTTTACGAGTTGTACTTGTCTCAGGGGGTCGAAGTTTAACTGTTAAGCTGCCGCTTCATGCTCTGCCCGCACATTTTGATGTGGCCTCTGACTCAGTGACATGTCGATGTAACACTCTAGTGAACAGTCAGAGAATCGTCTCAGATTTAGAGTCACTTTTTAAGATTTTTGCTTAGTGCTGCTGCCACCTTATCTTAAACACAAGCAACATCACAGACACTCTCACAGCGAACACTAGTCAGGGATATTCTGGATAAAAGCTACCACAGAAACGTGTAGATCTGGAGATGAAGCAGAACAAGGTGCCTAATCTGATGCAGACTGAGAGGCTTATTTCATGTTGTTGTAAAGAGACATTTAAGTGTTCTGGGTCTGTATCGGTGACCACACTATGGATCTTCACTCACTTATGTTTTAAATCTATGTATTTCTGCATTTTTGTCATCAAAAATTGTACATATTGTGATTAATCTTCTTTGTACAGCCTGTCATCTTCCAGGTCACTACGGTGAGAGGTCGTATGGCGCAGGTGCAACTTGACGACACCTTCAGCTTCTTCACGTGTTTTATAATCGACATGTATTAGAAATTCTGTCATTGTAATCTGTATATTCTGCGATTCAGTCTGTTCTGTACATGTGACATCTACTGCACGTCTGTCCGTCCTGGGAGAGGGATCCCGCATTGTCCAACCTCTGCATGGTCTTGAGTAGGGAAACCTTGAATTGGTTATCTGTGTCAATGTCAGTACTAATAATTACTTTCAAGCTACTGTTAGCTAAGCGAGAAGGATGTGATGTTCAAACCTGTAGGGTGACTGAAGTCACACAGTCCAGGTTGGTTTGGGGTAAATGAAAACCAAAGTGATGACAAAGATAAAGACTGGTGAATTCCTTATCTGGCTGAATATTGACAAACTCAATCTGAGTTTAATGTGAAGATTTAAAATAATATAGACAAACAGCAGGACTCTGCAGGCAGAGATGGAACACCTCGCCCTGTCTCGGTCAACTTCAGCATCAATTCTAAAAATGCAGCTTAACATGCATTCATATATTTCACTGAAATGGTGTATTTCAGTCTGTGTTCGTGGCTGATATCCTGCTTTGACTGACAAGCTGCTGTTAATTACAGAACATCTGTAGGCACAGACACTACAAGTGAATGATTCAGTAGTATAAACATCAGATGCTATCACACATCACCCTCTGCTGGCCAAAGCCATTCACTTCTACACAGAAACATCAATGCATGAGGGGAACTGAGGAGCGTTTCTCAGTGAAGCGGTTGAACTACAATGCCACTCGGTGGCCAGAAAAGGAACAGGCTGAGATACAAATCAAACTAATCAAAATTGTTTTGTTTATTAAAATGTATATCAATATTCACTCTGTAGCTTTCTTTAAGGGGTTTCCACTAAACAGAGTACCCCTTTAATGTTCAGTAAAGACCGAAATAGATTTATTGTAAGGATGATTTCCTATGTACTGTCTCACATTGATTTTACTCAAAACATGTAAAAATATCTGCCAAATCAGATCATCCAGAAAAATTCACATCCTCATTTACCTTTCTTTAAGAAAGTAACATTTTGTAAGCTTTAATAAAATCAAAGGAAATTTTCCATGAAGGTATTTTCTAGTGTTAACTGGAATCTTGTCTTAGAAGGAAAACAAAAGTTTATGTCCCTGAGAACAGGAAGGCCCAGACAACTGATGTGGTGTATGTTGAGATGTCACACATCTACTACTGTTCATCCATGAAAAAGGAATATGTGACAAAAGAAAATAAATGGATGTAAAATTAAGTTGTGTCACGGAAAATGAGACACCTACCACTCTAGCTGCTTTTAACATATTGTGCAAAACATGTACCGTATATTACAGTATGTCCAGGATATGCAGTAAATTAAAGGCTCAGACTACATGATACAATTTAGAATCACAATATAATTAAATCAAAGAAATTACCATAAACTATGACCTTGGAAATGAGCAGAGAATATAGTCCACACCTTTTAGTCACAGTCTCAACAAAAACTGATCGGTAAAAAAGGTTTTAAGATTTATTGCAGGGATGTGTGCATCATATTAAACAGGTGTAGCTGTTAGGGTGTCAACCCTGTACAAAGCCAAAGTCCTTCACAAAAATGACTTTGTTTTTGTACTGATAAAGCAACTAAGCACTTCTTAAAGCCCCCTAAATTCTCTTTATATAAGCAACTGAGCTTGTTAAGGTGTAGAAAAACCCCTGCTGTTCTCTCAAGAGTGAGCCTGGACGCCTCAGTGGGTGGATGATCCTCTGACGACTCATTTAAAAAACGCCAGGGTGTGACGAGGAACAGGCCCTTTTGGGATTTCAGACAGGCGGATTAAAGAAAGGAGGCCGCCCACCTTTTCAGAATATTCAGGGCAATCTTGGTGCTTTTCACATGGCTGTCAGCGGGGTGCTTTAATTTAGTGATCATTTTTAGACCCCAGTCTGATCTCCCCACGGAGCCTCAGAAACAGAGGCTTCGGTACATAATGATCCCCGCTAATTGGGTAGATACATCGAAAGGGCAAAAAAAAACAAACTATTGACGGCTTCACTGAGGTCGATTTACCAGAAAATTTCAGGCAACACAATAACAATTCATGAAATGGAAGAGTGATTTATTGATTCAGGAAGACAAACATGATAAAGTGGCTGCTCCATGTCGTGACTGCAGCTCTGGAAATCAATTCCACCACAATGTGCAGCAAAAAACAGCAGGTATTAGCCTCTAACATGTGTGTGCGGTCGCTGAAAGATGAACCCAACTCTTCTCATTAAAGTTCATTTATTTTTTTTGTCATTTCCAGGGCTAAGGACTTTCCTCTTGTTGCCATGACAATTTTTATTCCCGCACACAAAGCCATGGTCTCACATACGAGTCTCTTATAGACAACACAATGTCTTAGTCCTTTCAAAATAGAACCAAAGGAATGTTTTGGATTTAGCAGGAGCTAAAAACAAAGGTAAGTGAAGTACGTAGTGTTTTCACACCTCAGCGTTAGTAAAGTTACGTTCCGATTTAACATTACTCATGTTAAATAGGGGTCCCACCCCTGCCGGTATCCCCCATCGGCCCTTATTTCAGAGAAAATATGAATGGTAGTTTATGGCGAGAGACAAATAAATTCTTGATCTGGTTTGAAATTAAAAATAATAAAAATAGAAAATAGTTTTTTGTAACGATAGTTAAGAACCATTCAATACAATGTGATCTCATGGGATGGCGAATAGCACGCCACTTGTAAAGGTCATTTCACGCGTCATTTTACGCATTTTAAGCTTTTCGCGTGTCATTTAAAGCCGTCTGCATTTTATGAGTTTTAGACATGCAGGAAATGACGTCAGTTGACTTTCGTCGTGTGACATTTCTTGTCATAGTCACGTGACCTACGGTCGCAGTTTGGTTAAATTTAAACCAAAACGTTTTAAAACGACTTGGTTAGGTTTAGGTAACAAAACGACTTGGTTGGGGTTAGGAAAAAGAAACATCATGGTTTGGGTTAAAATCAGTTTAGTTACAGTATGTTACTTACATAACATAACTTATGTTACTTATGTGACATAAATTCAAAAAATTATGTAACTTAACTTATGGACAAGAATTAACAACAGTCAATATCAACTTTTGGTTTCACACGGGATGCGAAGCCCAGTCTCTTGGGTCAAGGTCCACTGTTGGATTGACCCATCCAGCAATCCAATCTCCTTCAACTGTGGACTTTCTCGCTCTTTAAACTGCATCATCTCACGTTTTTTTTCTATCGCTTTTGTGCCTAAACATTCAGGAGAAAAACTGAATGTGGACGCCGTTAAATGACACGCGAAAAGCAAAAAATGCATTTTGATAGCAAGCAAAAAGAATTAAGACACTGGCATGTTATTCATACACAATTTGGTGAGACCAGGCTGTTTGGTTTAGTGTGAAACGGCTCAGGTAACATGGCTGTTAGGTTGGCACAGACAAAGTATTTAAAGAGATAAAAATCACAACAAGTCTGTCCTTGTTGATAGCTGCAGCGAAGTGAAAGCTGAGTTAGTTGGTTCCGTTAGCTAGCATGTGGACCGGCTCTACAAGGCATGACTCAATGGTTTCAATGAGTGTTAAATGAGACATCACTTACACACCTGCTAGGTGTGTAGTCTTTCTAATCACATATTTTCACAGTCTTACACTTCAACAGTTTTATGACAAACTGCTATTTTCTTGAGTTGCAAAACAAAACAAAAAACATCATGTGTGTAATTCACAGCACAACTCAAACAGGATCAAAAAAAGAACCCAGAAGATGACCCTTGTGCTGTCTGTTGCGATTGTATCCCTTTGAGAAGCTGTGTAATCCAGCCTTGAACTGCAGTGTCTTTTTGGAGATAAAATAAATCCATAGTGATATGTCCGATGAGTCCATTGATAGACCAAACACTGAATGTCTTCTGTGATTTTTCCTTTTATGACATTAACGTTTTCTCCCTTTTTTAAACTTTATTTGCAACACAGTGACATTTAAACTTGAACATGAGCATCACAATTCCACAGCGCCCCACAATGGTCAGATGACCCTGAAATCAATCCTCAAATAATAAAAAAAAAACCAGGTTGAAAGAGCAGCATAAAGAGTTCTGACTGCATGTGAACCCAAATCCATTAACATCAACTGACACAGAACTGCTCACCACTAAACTGAAGTTCACTTTCAGCCTCATGTAACCTTACACATAGTACCAACACTAATAATAATAATAGTATCCACTAATCAATTAATCCACAAATCGTGGCAGCTCTAGATACAACTTGCGAATTAGTGAGCTTTAGAAGTGTTGGCAAGCGTATTTTTGAACAGAGCTGTACTACCAGTTTACCTCAGCAGCCAGTCTTCATGCTGAGGTTATCTAACAGCCTCCTGTCTCAAGTCCTACACTCACAGACATGAGAGTGGTATCAAGCTTTTCATCTGAATCTGACGTCTAAAAACTTAACATACCAGCCATGATCACCAGCCATGATGCATGTAAAAAAAACACTCGACAACAAAGGACTCACAGTTCAGTTCAGTATCTGTTGAATTAGCAACTGGTTTGAGACAAATCAGAGTTGAGACATTTCATGGCACAAAAGTAAAACTGGAATTTAAATGATGACATGAGCAGCGGAATTCAGAAAACATGCAGCAAAATGTGAAAACCCACCTTTTTTTTGTTCAACTACCCACCCCCACACACTTGTTAACACAAGGAAACTTTCACTCACCAGTCTGTGTGCTGATCATCAATGACCAGCAGGATCTTGGGCTTGCGTATGACAGGTTTAGGTGGCTGACTGCCTCCTGATGAAGCTCCTTCAGCAGCTGTTGCTGCTGATTTGGCGTGTGCAGCGGCAGCGACATTCTGGGCCATCTGAGCACTCTTCACCACACTGGAGAAGGAGCTGAGGAAGCTCCCTGGGCTTGAAGTGGAGCCTGAGCCTGAGCCTGAGCCCGAGCCCTGGGTCTGACTCGGGATGCTCGGGGGCTGCCGCCTCTCTGTGGCCGGGGAAGCAGGAGAGGAAGTGGATGAACCTGGAGGGGTCGGCCTCTGCAGATCCATCATGTAGCCATTGGGGAGGTTGGCCACAAAGCTGCTGTCTGACAGGCGACGGCGGAGGTAGTTCATGGTGATGGGCTGGTGGGTCAGTCAGGCCAGAGGAGGTGAGGGGGAAGAATGCCTGAAATCCTGCAGAGGAGACAAAGGAAGTGAGAGAGGATCTCTGCACAATCAGATTTGCAATATCTGTTCATATCTGATGATTTGTCTCACCCTAACATCCATTCCAAAGAAATTATTTCCTGTAATGGAAATAATTTCTTTCAATTCGTTCACTCATAGCGACGATCCCACCGAGAATTATCACCCGACTCTGCAGTTCCAATCAGCCTACATACAGCATTTTAGCATCTTTTAGCTCATTGTTATGATTTTAGAGTCAAGTTTACTGATTTGGTTCACTTATCAACCTTGTTTGCAGCTACAACAGACAGCTGACAGCAGAAAAACTCTAATAAATCAACTCTATGCTACCCACCCAGCACCAAACAACAGATGAAAAATAGTTGGCAACGAGTTTCTGAATACATTTAGCCGCTAAAAAGCGATGTATTTCCCCCAGGAGTTGGTGGAGACCAGAACAGAGCTAAAATTTGAGCGAATATTGGACTTAAATTTGTCTGGCGGCCAGACACATGATTCCAAGCGAATGCTAATGTTCCTATTTTCCTGCTAGATGTTTAAATAGGCAACTTTCCGAATTAACTTCTCAAATGTGTCAATGCCATGTTCATGGCTTTTGGCAATGGCAATTGTGACAATTTCTTGGGTGTGTGGAATAATATTAGCATATTATCACAATAACTGTGGAATTTCATTTTGAGCATCCAACAGGCTATAGTACATGTAGGTGTTCTGCAGGATTAGGTTTTGTTGCGCATATAATTTTAGTCCAGATAGAAATTGTTAAACGTGAAGCTTCTTTGGCTTTATGGTGTTTACACTAATTAATAAACATCTGATCTGAGGTGAAAAGTCAAATCAAAGTCAAATTTGTGTTTAGCTTAGGAAGATGACAAAAAAAAGCTGATATGTTGTCATAATGAAAGGATGTACTAAGGTGGTACAGCTACAGTATGAATCTGCTGAACCTGATTTGCATAAGACGAAGTTACCCATGCAAAGTGGGACAGTGCTGGCAAATAATTCAGTGACACAGCAGTGATGATGCAAAGTTGGAGCAGTAATTCACAGCTCCTTTTTTTGTAAAGTAAATAGAGCCCGCTGGGAGAAGGGAAACAATTATATAACGCATGGAACCCAGCGTGGCAGAGAAGAAACATTCAAACATATCAAACTGCAACAAAGCAAGCATCCTACAGAGGAGGGGAAAAGAAACCCTTAAACCTGATTAAACTTATTAATGATTTTCTTATTAAAATTAAATGGAGCTTGGCTGAGATGAAAGTGCATTTCTTAGTGAGGCGTCACGTCTCAGGCGGATGCGCCCGGTGTTTGTGGCGGTGTTCTAGTAGTAGTTAGAGGGAGAGGAGGGTCTAACAAGCCCGCAGTGGCAAGAAAAGGATGTAGGGAAAATTTTTCATCTTGACAAGTTAATGTAGTCAGACAATCATCATCAGGAAGTCATTATAGAGAGTAAAAGTGGGAGCTTCTGCCTGGGCATCTGTAGGCAAGAAAATGAACTCAGATCTGTGAACCTGACCTCTGAGCTTTACAGAGGGTGTTAAGTATTATTACTGTCAGTAGCAGCACTGATCATCTCCTCCAGAGAGAATTCAGAGGCTTCAGACTGTTCCATTTAGATCAGTGAGGGCAGGCAAAATATTAGAAACAAAACAAAACAATTCAACAGCACCACATATTACAGCCACCGACTTAAATCAACACCTGCCTTAAACTGTTTCAGCAAAAACGGAACATTATAACCTTAATGAAGGTAGGATTTGGTGCAGGGCTCTTGCATTAGACTGCATTAGTTTTTGCTAGGTGTTCCTGATAAACTAGCAACTGAGTATATTACCAACTCATAAAGTTGTTGTAGCTAACATGCTAGCAAACAGCTGCCTATTTACACCTCCAGCAACATTAGCATTCATTTGGAGTCGCATTTTTGGCCACCTAGTAAATTAAGATCCAACATTTACTCTCCATTTAGCTCTGTTTTGGTCTCCACCAACTCCTGACGGAAAATATTAAACAGATGTATAGTTTCGTTTTTTGAAAAATGACTAATTAATTTCCTTAAAAAGCTGGGCACTGTAGGTATTAGCATACATCACTAAAAAGCAGTAAATAGTGCATTTGGGAACTATTTTCAGGGGTGGATTAATACGCATTTGGTGCTCTAGTGAACGTTATCATTAACATTGTACATGTTAATGGTAAAAACAGAACATGTCACCTAGTGCAATGCAGTGTGGCTCATTGATGTTGCATAACAATGGAGCTCTACGGCAAAGGGGAAGAATATATATCTACTTTTTCTACAGTACTTGTTAGTAGGATCAAATTATTGTTGGCATGGATCTTTACAAGGTAATAAACAATAAAAAATATACTGGTAGAATATTATCAGAAATCTTTTAAAACTTGAGTTTGGGGATTCAGCGTTTTACCCAGCAGCATTTTTAGCAAGGCACAACACCAGAATTGGAGATGTAATATGCCTTCCAGCGGCTGAACGGCTTATCCTATCAAAAAAAGTGAAGGGGTGTCCCCCCCTGGGAATTATGCTTATGTGTCAACCACAACAAACCTCTTACAGAGAAAACTAGCAGGGCTGAAGTCAAAATATAGAAAACTGACAGAATAAATTCAAACAACAAGCAGTGGCAATTACAGTCACGGGCCATGGACTGCCAACTCAGCCCTCTATTGTAACAATTTGATCCTATTGGACAGATAAGGAGCTGTTTGCTGAAATGCTGAAAATCACTATCTTTACACCACTGGCACATTCCCCACTTTCTCAACACCCTAAAGCAGCTTTCTCTCTGTGCCATAGCACATATGACGCTATTAAATCCTTAAAGGCTTTGCCTTCAAGCATTATATCCACATGGGGAGGAAACCACAGGAACCCAATGCTCTGTTACTGCTGACCTGGCGGTAAACACTAGTGATGAGAGGTTTTTTTTTAAGAAATAGCAGAAAGAGACATCCAAATAGCAATAGGGCAAAAATAACACCTTGGGTTATCCACGTGTTTATCTTTTAATAATCCTTTTGTGGTAAGAGTCTGATGGCACCAACTATAAAAATCAACAGAAAGGACGTGGCTGTTATGACAAATTATATTTGACTCAATGCAAAGACTGCACTCTACAACATATATTGTACCTACTGATGAGTGCTACAGTAGTAGTGTATAAGAAGAAATATTAGCGAAGTCCATAAACTCTTACAGCAAACAAGACTTTGGCTCAGCAGTAATCACAGGCTCTGCTCTATAATGACGGGGAAGAGGAGGATAATACCACACCAGACTCTGGGACCCCTGCTGGTGTACAGTGTGTGTTGAGTGTGTATTACTTATTCTATATTTAAAAAATCTTGTAACTGATGAAGACACAGCTGAAGGAACTAGTGCTTCCTTCATGCTGGTCTCAAATTGTTTAATATCTCACTCTTCATTTTTTCACGTCCTGATTGTGAATTTCTTGAATGTATCACATATCCTGAAAGAAAGGCTGTTCTGTGAATTAACACACCAGAGCCCTGTTAGAATTTTTTGACGAATTAGTTGACTAATTATTAAGGACATGCATTAGTGTCATTCCATCTTCTTTGACAATATCACATTCCTGTTTTCTACCTTACAAGTCCAAATTGCAATAACGACCAATATGTGCTTAAATGATAGCGGACACAGCAGATGTCGGTTTTGATAATAAGATAAATGATGTGAGGCGAACACAAGGGTTACTTCTGGATGAAAGACGTGTTCCTCAATAATCGTTTTAAGACCCAGCATCTTGTAAATACTGTCTCACAGCTTGAAAAAAAATGTAAAGCATGTATATTTAGTTTTGGAAGTGTGGGAAACTGGTGGTACAGGGTGGGGATACCCATGGTGGCCAATGCATTTTGTATGTTTACGTGGAGCTGTGGTGGATGTAGTCCATGCTAACCAACAGAGAGTACAGCATTTTTATTGTGATGGTTGCATCCCAATTTGGTGACACCACTGTCACTCACTTTAGGTTACATTCAGTTACAGACATTTTTCATAATTTAACAACCACCTGCTTTATTTTGCATTAAGGCTCATTAGCATTTTTTCATTTATATGACACATGCACATTTAATTAATTTTGTAATGTCAACACTTTAAATGTGCTATCTTTAAAGAGACAGTTCACCTCAACATCAAAAACACATTTTTCCTTTTAGCTGTCGTGCTATTTATCTATGTAGATTGGCGAGTTTTGGAGATATTGAATGTAGAGATGTCTGCTTTGTTTCTGTCAAATATAATGGAACTGAATAATTATGCCAATTAACCGATCAAATGATCGACAAAAAATTCATCTTCAACTATTCTGATATTCTAATGTAAGAGTACCACTAATTTATTAGTTCCAAATTAGCTTCTCAAATATGAAATATTTGCTGCTTTTTTCAGTCTTCTTTGACAGTAAACTTAAAATAGTTGGTTATTTGACTGTTAGATGCGAAAACAATCAATCAACAAACAATTTAAACATGTCAACTGTGTCTGGAAAATTGTGATGGGAATTTTTCACTATTTAATGACATTCTATATACAAAAACATTAAATGAAAAATCAAGAAAATACTGAGTTGATTAATCAATAATTAAACAGGGTCACAGGGTATTATTTGTCTGGTTTAAATGCGAAAAATGCTCTGAAATGTAGCCGCATATCTTACACAAAAAAACAAATTTAACTAGTACCTTTTAAAAACCCTCATCTCATATGTTTATAGTATTTAGTACCATTAATTATGATGTGTTTGGTATTTAGTGAACTTTATATGTAGGGTTGAATGAGTACTTGACTCAAACGAGCACAGATAATGTACGTTTTACGAGTATCATCCGAGTAAAATGTCAACATCTGAACTCTGTACTCGTGATGAATGAAAATCATTATTAGGTATCTGACTTAAGTATATTAATTCATGTTTGTTAAAAGCTTGTTGTGTAAATAGTTCTCTTACTGTTGAGATCAAAAACATTGGTCTGAAGCTGTTGATTGCCCAACACTGGCACTGTAACAAGCTTAAAGGGATCAGTGTCTGCTGTGCAGCGTGTCACCACAAGAACTCAAACATGGATTTTATTATTCATGACAGTCTGAGCTGGGGGGCTGGGGGTGTAACCAGTTAGAGCAGGGGGTCGCTGGACTCGAGGCCAAGTGAGGAAAATTAAATTAAAGAGAGGTGGGATAGCAGAGGAATCAAATGCTGGGATGGCAGGTGGCATTTAACCTGGCCCAAAGCGTTCTGGGGGATTATAACAAATGTGTGGGACTCGCTCGCAGATGGATGTTCATGACAGTCACTATCCTGGAGCTTTACAGAAAAAAAAACCCTGTTGTTTACAATAGATTATATTTTTATTCTCTAATGTTGGTCTGTCAGTCTGTCCATCTGTCTGTTCGTGAGTATGTCCAACCCTTCCAGGTCCAAAGCAAGATATCTCAACAACCAGATTGGGATGACATTTGACACAAATATTCATGGTCCCCAGAGGATGATTTTGGTGGCTTCCTGTCCTTCCCTTTAACACCACTAAGGATGCACAATATTGGATTTTTATTTTCAAACTCATTTAGGCTGATTGCCGATGCCGATATGTACGCATCTTTTTTTTAAGAGAACCCCAAATCTCTACTGTACTAGAATTAACCTATTACTCTTATTGCGAGTAAGCCTAGCCTACTTGTTGTAGATATGGACATAAAACATTTCATTTGATTATACCCTAAATGTATAATTTTACCCATGTAGACATTCATGAAAAATAAGGAAATCATTTCAACATGTTATATTTATTGGGTCAAATTTTAATATATGATGTACCTGCTCTGCACATTGCCCATGTATTATTCTATGAATAGTTCCAAAACTACAAATCATGATTTACCAACAGGACAT
>JBBPCS010000330.1:8143113-8168377 GCA_037974645.1 Hollardia meadi
CTGACCATAATCCATATTTCGAAGTAGCTCCATACAGCTGACATGTTGAAGCTTGTCGCTGGCGCTCATAATAAACAGTTAGTGTCGTTGCGTGCGCATAATTAACACGTCACCTTATCAGCCAGGCACATCGGCAGAATGTTTTCATATTTGCAGATGCCGATAATTAACTTTTAAGCTTTTATTGGCCGATACCAATGTCGTGCCGATATCATCGTGCATCCCTAAACACCACCATCAGGCCAAAATTTCCCCTTGACCAATACTTTGGTCTGTGAACGTATCTAAAAAGCTACTTTTTCTATTAAAGTTGCTTGGCATATTCATGGTCCCCTGAGGATGAATCCTAATGTTTTTGGTGACCACCCTACTTTTCATCCAACATCACAATTGGTCCACAGAAAATATCTAAAAATATCCAACTTTATTAAGTAGACTGCCATACACATACAGAGCCTGTCTATGCTCTTCAGAACCTTTTGAATTTCCTTGTCCAATCTTTGTAATTCCATCCAGGCTCTAAGAATAATGAAATCATTGTTATGTTTTGCTCCAGTCCAACCCTTTCTCCTGCCTTTAGTTGGGTTTAATATTATTATGTTCCAGTCAAAAGAAGACTGTGAGGCTTCACAGATTCCTCCTGTCTTTCCTCTTGCCTTTTTGTAACTTCAGTATGACACATCTTTACAGCATTTGAGATAATTTATTATTGAACACGACCTACTAAGATTTAACTAATATTTGTGACTTTTTGCAACATTGACTTATTTTTCTGAATATGACTAAAAGCCGCATGTTTTAATATTTCAATATACTTTTGATGTACCTTGTCCACCCTAGGTTTTCGGCCATGGTAGCGGCTCCAGGGATTGAATGGACTGCCAAGAAATTTTGTACAATAATGGTCCCCAGACGGATGAATCTTACTTAGTTTGGTGATCTCCTAACTTTTCCTCTATTGCCATCAGCAGGTTGACATTTATGGGTTTACAGGAAATTTGATTCATGTCCCCCTGAGGATGAATTGTAATATCTTTGATGACTACTGACTATTCATTTAGCACCATCACTGAATCAAGATTTGGCTTTGTCGATGACTACATACTGAGACTACATAAAGAGATTCCTGAATGGGGTAAACTGTTTACCATCAGCATGTTAACATAGTCATTATGAGAATGCTAGCCTGATGACATTAGCATATAGCTCAAAGCACCACTGTGTCTTAATACAGCCTCAAAGGGTGGCTATCATGGCGGTCTTGTTAACTTCATCTTGCAAGGTTTAACTTGACCAACATGATATTTGCTAAACTAAACCTAGCAAAAGCTAAGCTAAACCTAAAAATAAGCTAAACCTAAAAAAAAAGGCTTCTGGTTAGTTTATCACTGACTGTTTTACAGTATTTTTCATCATGTTAATATGAACCAAATTATTTGATGTTTAGTGTACAGTTTTCTGTGTCTTGCCCATCCTTATTTCTATTACCTGACACTTTTGTTAGCATGGGACATACATGCAAAGACCATTTAAATCCTTTCTTTCTATACTGTATATGTACGTTGTACATTCTACTGATTGATGTATTTTATGAACTGTTCCTTACTCCTGTTGTTCACATGCTGGGTGCCAGCATCTTCATTCTACAATTCCCTATGCATTCATTTTACTTTGAAGTAAGACTATTTGAGTTATCATCAGCTGAGCTACAATGTTTTTACAGTCGCTAAGCAACCTGCTCCCTATTTTGCTCATGATCCTACAGAAGCCCAACTAAGTAACACTCTGCTCTTACTTTTCAGGGAACCGTGATGTTAACATCATGACTCATCATCATGTGTCTAGCACTCTGCCACCTTCTTAGTGTTGCTACTTGGAGTGCACTAAGCGGCTTAATATCCCAGGACAAAAGCTTCCAAAGAGCTTAGTTTCAACAAGCTGTCATCACATATTAATAATCTGAACATTAACACCTCCAGTCTTGAAAAAATAATGGACTTATGGGTCTATATCTAAAAAGTGTTATAATTGTACAGTGTAAGCTGGCGTCTGCATTATGTTACATATTTGTACTCGGTATTTAAACTTTATTTGATGGATTCCATTAAATGGGATAGATTATGAATTTTCGAGAGTGTTTGTGTGACACAACATTCAATTACCTCTATAAGGGGAGCATAAGTCAGTATTGGACCGGCATTTATTTTGGAGGCCATTTCTGTAGAAAAAAATAGCTTGATATCTATTGTTCAAAATCAGTTAAGAAATTATGTACACTACAGTATGTTCTGTATGCAGCAGTGGAATGAACTTCAATTCTAGATCACCAACATTACAAACAACTACAGTCTGTTTTGTGCAAATAGTCAACATCTTTAATTCTAACCAATGTCATGGAAAACATAGCAATATTCTGTGTTGACTGATCATTGCGTCATTTAGACTATTTAATTTTAATTTCACTACACCGAATGAATCCCAAACCCCTTTAAATTCTTTTATTCTTTTACTCTATTATTTCAATTTAAGGTTGAGCAACTCTTCAAGCCGGATAAACACAACTGGGCAGGGAAGTATGGACACATTACAATAAAACAAACAAAATGTTTTGTTGCATCTTTTCCACAAATATGATGCACAGAAAACACCAATCATATCAGAGGTGGGCCATACTCGTACAAAAATATCTTATAATTCATTAATGGCTGTTACTGGTTTGACTTCAAAGCTAAAATGCTGTGGCGAGACATCTACAGAAAAGATGGTGTTGAGTTGTTGTAGGAGGTTGTGTGGAAGCCTGCTGCTTATTTTAATCAAAATGCCAGCTTGTGAGGACACTATTAGGCTTAGGCTGTTGATTTCAGTGCTTGAAAATGCAAACGTGCTGTGAAATGCTTTCATTGCCTATTTTAGACCGACTTGCCAGGCCTTTTGAAACAGGAAAAGTGCAACCAGACACAACATCAAAAGATAATGGGGACACAATTATGATTAACATGCTTTACCAAACACAGGTCGACTTATAAATTAAAAACAATGGAGCTTAAAACCTGATCTGAGAATCTTGCTGCTCTCTGCACTTGCAGAACGACCCAGAAGGAATGAGAAAGTCATCCTTGAACTGTGAACCATGACGAGTGCAGTGACAGAATGTGCTCAGCGACACCACAGTCTCAGCTCACTGTGAGAGTGTTTGCGGCAGCAGCAGTGACGAGCTGGTGAGGTGAGGAGTCACAGCCGAGTCACCACGCAGCGACCTCACCGCCCTTCTCACTGCAGATGCCACATTAAGTCTCCACACACAGAACAGTGAGGCGATGAGGCAGGAAGGAAAAACAACCTCAGACCTTTCCTTCTGCCTATACATACTGGACTGCACCAGAAATTAGACAGCGTCATGAACAAATAAAGAATTTCAGGTGATAACAAAAGCTTTACACAGCCTGGGGAAGACCTGGATATTATACATTGGTTGAGCCAAATAACCAGAGATTTCTTTGGACTGAACCTTCACAAACTAGACAAGAGCATTTTAATGCAAAAATGCAAACAAAAGTTCTAAACATACTGAACAACAAAATGTTGGCTGTCAGCACTTCAAAACAAATCTATAGCCCTACTTCACACAATACATCATCCATTCATATCAAGTTCTGACTAACAGGCTCTTGATGAATCACTTCCATAAAAACAGCATCAGCAGTATATTGATTCAAAGCTCCATTCAGAAAAAAACAAAACAGCCCCCACATTACTACAACTTGTTTCTATATCAAAGTGTCCTCTCATCACAAAGAGGACAGTTTTCTCCATGAAGTCTGGAGCACACAGAGAAGCACCGAAGCAGCTGATTAGGGACAGAAAGGTCACTCTTATTTTGCAATTTATCATTCCCCCAGTAAAAAACAGGGATCATTAGTGGCTTGCGGGCAGCCTTTCATGCTGAGGAGCATCTGTTGGGAGACAAAATAGATAACTGGTTGGAAGGAACACTCGTGTCAGCCTCCTGATTGCCTGATAAATATTTCATGGTGTTTATTTGACAGTATAGCATTGTTAGCATCAATATACAGAGCTAAGTGGTAATATGCATCCACTGTATATGGAGGTAGAGTCATTTTTACGCTAAAAATGAAAATACAATAAATCTGTTTGTTTGTGTGCAACACTTGCAACCTTAAATATCTGTGACAAAGTTAAAGTTACTCAGTTAATCTGCTCCATCAGGACTGTGTGGGTGTGTTTTGATTTGTGATTTTATTTTATTGACAGCAGCCTGCCAATAAAAAGAAATGACCCTACAACCTTAAGATTCAAATATTACTTAATTGTGATTGATTAACAAAAGAATGTGACATCGCCAGGAAGAACAGAGAATCAAAGAAAAACAGTAGCCTCTAAAATTGAATACGCTTAACAAAAACTGTTGTAACCACATGTAGAACCCCATCACTCACAGTAAGACATTGACTTAAAAAATGTTTTTTAGAAGTAGCAATTGTTCTCACTTCTTGTAAAATATCCTTAAAGTGGCTATAATCAGTATTTTTATGTTGAAGGTCCAGTGGGCAGGACTTAGTGGGATCTAGCTGTGACAGAACAGATTACAACCGACTGAACACCCCTCATCTAAACCTCTCCTACGGTGGCTGCAAAAAATTCGAGAGGCCCTAGGGCCAGTGTAGGTGTGTCCATTCTGGACTACTGTTGAAACATGGTGATATAATGGGGAAGATGGCAGACTTTGTGGAAGAAGACCGTGTCACTACCCGATATGAGTCGCTGCACAATGTGAGTCGCATGTGTGAGCAAGTCCGCCATCTTGGACAGTAACACCACTTAAACTATAATATTATACATACAAGAGATTATCAACTGACTGAGAGTTTTAGCATCTTTAAACTAGTTGTTTTGGTTTTCAGAAACCATTTAAGGTTTTACTTCACTCTCACCACACTCAGTCGCAGCTGGCGGTCATATGTAGCTGTTTGTGGCAAAAGAAAGTTCTAAAACTCATGGTATGCTCCATGCTCAGCACAACAAGGTTAGCAGCTAGCTAGTGAACATATGGATTTAGCAGCTGAAGAGCCAGATATTTCTCACAGGAATTGGTGGAGAGCAAAACGGAGCTAAAAGGAGCGAGATTTGGATTTACATTTGGCAGAAACACAACTAAAAATGAATGCTAATCTAGTTCCTTATTTACTAGATATGTAAATAGGCAACTATTTGCTAACAATACCCACTTAAGGGGTAAAAATATGTCAATTTTGTGTTCATAACTTGTTTCCACCTCACTCAAAAAGTGGCTCTTTTTGGGCGGCAGTTTGTAAATAGACTGGGGGCAGGCTAGTCAATAAAATAAACAGGCCATTATTTAAGAAAAATATTAGCTTAATTGGGGCTAAAAGGGCTTTTCTGTATCTGCTTCGCATCTCTAATTAGGACGCACGCACACCTAAAATGCGAGTAAGCTGACTTTATAATCCACCGTCTCCCCCGGTCAAATCATGAAATGGATACCCCCACCTTCCCCTACTCCATCCCTCCTCCTAATGAAACGCTTAGCGGAGGAGTGACTGGACTGTAGGCTGCAGAGACATGGCAGCCTACAGCAGGGAATCCCTGCACAGACCTACTATAGTACATCACCAAGCTGGCTAACCGTCCCTGACAAAGCAAAACATTGCGCTCACAGGGCAAACCCCGCAATATCTGAGCAATAACAATAATATTTTCTGAAAAAACGTTAATGATGAGCTTCGTTGTTTGAACAAGCTGATTTCTCCAACAAGCACAGCCGGCAGCGGGAAACCCACACACCCCACGGAGGGAACACAAAGTGGACATGATGCTGGGGAGAAATGCGCACATCATTTACCTGAGCGGTTGTCAGTGATGAGAAAGTGTCGGATGATGAACCTTCTGCTTCTTCTTCTTCTTCTTCCTCTCCTTGTGATGCTGCTGCTTCTTCTTCTGCGCTCAGGTCCACGGTCCTCCTCAGCCTCCGAGCCAAGCCCTCTCTCTCTCTTTCTCTCTCTCTCTCTCTTTACTCTCTCTCTTTTCACAATGCATGCCGGGAACGTGAGGGGTGTAGTTGATTCATTACCGCAGTCGGTCCATGATGCTCATTGGCCAAAAAGGAAATTGAAGGAGCATCCCTCAGTAAAGAAAAAGGGAATAAATTGCGAAGCAAGAAAAAAATAGAGAGAATAAAAAATTCATAATAATCTTTTTAAGACTTAATTTTGTAGTTTTATTTGCTTTAAACCTCTGTAATATAGCTACATAAAATTATATCTTAATATATATTTAATAAAAATAATATTTTTATTATTATAGAATTTAGATCACCTGGGGAGACAACTTAAAGTTGCCGCAGCTGGCCCATGATACCATGTAAATTATACATTTTAGGTGCTGATCAACTCAATATAAACACTGTTTCTGTTTAAAACTGAATTAATCAATACATATTTATATTAACAATGGATAACATATTAGTGAAGATTGAGCAAGAGTAAAGAATAAATATTGAACATTCATCAGGTGGCCAAAAAATATGCAAGGTTAATGTTGTGCTGCTTCGAAGTGGCCAAAAAATCAGTTTAATTGTAGCTTAAATAGAGAAAGAAGCAAATTATCACACTAATGCCACGCAATTTGAATTATATGTAGGTCTCATGTGGATCATATGATGTAGCACACAAATTTGCTGCAGGTGGGAAAAAAAAAACATATGATGATATTTTGCTGTCCAATGTTCATGCTGGTATTTTAACAAAAAAATTTCAGGTCGCTGTTAAAACTTTCAATTGTTTGGTCCAGCACGAAACGGCTAGTTAGCATCTAGCTAGTGAACATAGTGGAACATTTAGCCACTAAAGAGCTAGATATTTCTCTCAGGAGACGATGGAGACCAAACAAGCTAAAAGGAAAGTGTGTATTGGACTTACATTCATCGGGTAAATAGGCAATTTACTAACACATTCGCCATAAAGAATGTCAATGTTGCTTTCCTGCTACACCCAACAAACTACTGTAAATGGTATGTTACAGGAAAAGTTCACCCAATAATGAATATTTAGCCATTATCTAGGCTATTCTCTCCCATGCTGATGGAAAGTCTGAAGTAAAGTTTCTTATAGTCCACAAAACATTTCTGGAGCTTCACATCAAAATAGCATTCTCCTAAACAACTGAAGAAGTTGGGGGTCAACAAAACTGGCTCTATTTACACCCTTTTTTAAGCCAAAATCTTCACTGTAGCTGCTAGCTAAAAGCATTAGCTTTAGCACCCAGCTTCTTCAGTTGTTCAGGAGAATGCTGCAATGCTGTTTTGCTGTGACGCTCGAGGGATGTCTTTTTAACTTAAAGATTTCTACTCACCCATGGGGGTGACATAATGACTAAATTTTCATTGAATGAATGAAAAGTCGAGGGATCACAAAATATATTACAATTCATCATGAGAGGAACATGAATGTCTAAACCAAATTTCACAATCATCTACCCAATAGTTGTCAAGAGATTGTCAACATTTCAACCTCATGGAGGCACTAGAGGGAAGGTCAGGGGGACCATGAATGAATCTCATGTCAACTCGTCGAATAGTTGTTAAGATATTGACTGACTGACAATGCCATTCCTGGCTAGGCTAAAAGGAGATAAGAAAAAGAACAAAATACCAGAAAATACCCCACAGCAAGTCATAAATCTGAGAAAATAAAAAGTTTTCAGCTCTAAAGGTTTAAGCTGTTTTCCCACAACTACCTCCTCCTGTTATGTACCATCAAGAAATTCATCACATTTCGCTCCCGTAGCTCAATCTTTAAGGACTTGTATTCATCAACAGCGTAGAAGGGAGACAGGTTTACCAAAACATAGCTGTTACCACCTTTAAAAACTGTCTAATCTACAGGTGCAGTATTGATCTATTGAGGGTGCACATAGAGAAGATCTGCAGCTGATATTGAAATCACCACAAACATTTCAGAAACTCAACGAAAACTTCTCCTGCCATCAGCCAAATAAAGATCTGATTCACTTCCATTCACCCTCGGGTTTTGCTGCCATGGCATTCTTCCACTGGCTGGAACAGAACCACCATGACTCAGCAGAAACATAAACACCACAGACACCAGTAGGGGTGCATACAAAACAGAGGGAAATGACTCATATTTAATTCATAAGCTCTTGCAATGCGGGAAAACAAGATTTTCCGATACTGGAAAGGCCTGGAAGCTCCACGCAGGCTTCTCTGGAGAATCTGCTCTGTCTACCAGGAAACGACAGCCAGGGCAAGACACAGCAGCTGCCACGGGCACACATCAGACAGGAAGTTGCTGCTTTGGCTGGTTAATGTCAGTGGATTACTGTCACTGGGTGGGCTGTTGCATCCAGCAGGGCACAGCTGCATTTCCCATCGGGCAGCTCCATCGTAATGGGCAGCAAACACATAATGAAGCACGAGGGCGGAGAAATGGATGCAGTGGTAGTGACAGACAAATCCATTTTCTCCCCGGGGATTGTCTCTTTGTAATCTACTGAACCATCAGAGCTGCTTGTCTTTTCTGCACAGACAACAATGTATTCTGAACCAAAATGTAAATGTTAAGACTCAGCACTTCAACATGAGAATGGGTAAATACCTTTATTGTTTCAAATTCTACAATTATACTTCATACAGTGATATAAATCATTGAGTCAAAACACTTAAGAGCCGTAATATATCTCATTACAGATACTGTACAAGTCAGTGTTCAGCTTTAGTGTAAATTATTGCATTTTATACGTGGAATGATTCAGTGAAAATGAGAGGGGGCATAACTGTAGTGACATCTCATCTTAACATGCAAACATATTCAAATGCAGTTTGACAGAAGACAAAAGGGATGCTTGCTAGTGTATGTATACACTGTGTGTGTGTGTGTGTCTGTTGGGGGGTGATTTGCAGACTTATATCTAATGTCACAGGAAGCACCGGCAGCCGCATTGATAATTTTTCATGCTCTGCCTCATTTCACTAAGAGGTCCAACCTGACCACTGGTGGCATTTTCAATTCACTTATGAGATGGAGAGAGACAGAGAGGCCACATTACACGAAACAGGAAATAAAACACTGTTTCCGTGTGCAGTTAGTGTGAACATTACATTTATTTTTAAATGCACAAAATCAATATTGCTTGCGAACAGTGGAACAATTAGGAAAATAGCAATATTTCAGTTGCACAGGAACATTAATGTTGAGCGAAGGAAACTCAACAAATAAAAAATCATTAACTGTACACCCTTAACATTTTGTGAAACAAAAACGGCTTTCATACACATTACAAAACCTCATTCACATTTTGTAAATGAAGCTATTAATTTTACCGCTTAATTTTTCAGTCAACACTAGTTTGTCGCCCTCTATTGCTTAGGAAGCTATGCAGCAGCATTTCTGAGTGGTCATTACTAAATATGATGTATTCTTTATTATAACTGGTGAATGTGTGTTTAAATGGCATTGCTATGTATAACATTTCCATGAACCACTCCTCAATAAGTGCGTTTCTATCCACTTGATGATTTTTCTTAATTTCCATTTGCCCATTACAAAACCTGAGTGGAAACCACAGAAATTTTTATAAAGTTGTGTATTGAGTTGGTGTACCGATAAAAGCAAAATGCGACAAAGTGCAATGAAAAACAGACTGAGTGAATAAATCATAACGTACATGAAGACATTAACATTAAACAACTGTTTATGTCTGTTTAATGTTCTCAACTCGAAATTTTTGTAAAAGTAGCGCAAATTTGGCATGAAAACATGGCTACTGTCAAATTTGGTAGCTCTGTCATTAATTGTTCCTGTTCACTGTAGTTTTGCTTTTACTTGACTTTATTTTTATTTGTCTTTCACTCTGACACTGTCATGTGCTGCATAAAAGCCACTCTACTCATCATTACACACTTTAAATATAGTAATAATATTTATTAATGTCATTAATCACAAAAATTACCAAAAAAGAACATCTGCCCTGACTTCAACTTTGTCCCTAAGCAATGACACAGGGCGAATTAGCCTGTTTCTTCCATTGTGTGGGTGGGTGCTGGCCCGCGCTAGGTTTAGAAACTGATGTGCTGGGTTGGTACGAGGATGTGCTGGCTTGGTACGGGGATGCGCTGGGTTGGTACGAGGGTGCGCTGGGTTGGTATGAGGATGTGCTGGGTTTATAAAATGATGCGCTCTGTTGGGGAGCTGGTCTCGGTACTGGTACAGATGCACCACCAAATAATCCAACATTCGGCTCCTGGTACTGCAGCAGGTACTCGGGGTAGATCTGGTGCTTCTCAAACACAACATAGACGGAGGGTTTTAGAACGCTGTCTACGCAGCTGTCAAAGAAGTTTATGTCCCCGGCGTCCTTGGAAGGAGGCCGGCGGTAGTCCGGGGATCCCCTGGTGTATTCTCCCACCAGCAGCCGTGCGATGAACATGGATTTGACATCAGAGTCATCGGTGTAGCTGTGGGAGTATTTGGCATCCCGGGCAAAGTAACTCCCTAGGTTGGGACCCAGAAAGAGATTTTAAAAATTTCAGTTATTGTAATAAAACTGTCACTTCCTCCCACTGTACAAAAGTGAAGCCAAAATATCTCAGATACAAGCGCCGGTTACATCATTTGGAGCCAGAGTCTGCACTGAAGCGACCTCGAGTTCCCGCCCATTCACCGCTCAGCTAAGCTCAGCTGTCAATCATGACGTTTCACCCCATTTTATAGAATCAAATTACTAATTAAAACCAAACTGATCAGAATAATAAACACTTGAACATACATCAGCGTGATAAGAACTACCTAAAATGACAGAAATCATCTTTGGGAAAAATTTATTTGATGTGTACTAGTTTTTTAGTTTGGCCCATGTCCTACTTGATGTCATTGAGGGGGAGGAGTTAATGACCTATACTGCAGCCCACCACCAGGGGGATGTTTTGACTTCACTCTCATGTCATCCATCTTTATATACAGTCAATGTATCCCACCAGTCTAAACCTAAGAATATAAAATTTATTGTCACAAAGAAAGGCAGGAAATCAAAGTGAGAAGCTGAAACTAGCAAATGCTTGACATTTTTGTTTGATAATTGATAAGCAACTGATCTATTATCAAAACAGCTACTGCTTAATTTTATGTCACTCAACTTCATTAATCAATTGATTCATCATCTAATTGTCTCAGCTTTGCTGCCATTCTTTGCGCACCAGGCATTTTGAGCACCATATACTGTAGCATACTGAGATCCATTTGTCTTGGCGCTTGGAGCTACTGTATGATCAATGTCTCTGAAGCAGAGCAAATTATTCTCAAGCAATACTGATGAACAGCTTAAACACAGGATAAGAATAAAAAATAAGTTTTGCGGTGAACTGTCCCTTTAAATTTGTGTGCGCATTGAGTGTGTGCTAACATTTTAAGACTGGTTAGAGATACTGTCCCATCCTCTTCAGCGTGAATTTTCTTTTTGATTTAATACAACAGCTGCACATCTTTTGTTATTAAATGTGTAGCCCGGATTAAAATGAACATTTCTTCAACTCACCTTTGCCATAAGCAGTTCCATGAGTTCCACAGAGTCTCCAGTCAAAGTTGGTGTGGCAGATGACGTCCACATATTTATTGTCAGTGCCATGAAAAAGCTTTTTTTCGGTCACATCGCGCCCACCGTTGTTGTTCTTCATGTGAGTTTTCTGCCTTTATTTAGCAAAAAGAAATCAGAAGGCTTGAATCAAGCTGACACATTTAGGAAATAGGCGCTAATGTAAAGTGAGACTATGAAACTTTTGCTCAACAGCGGCCACTATGGACACAAGTGGCAATTAAATCAGAAAGACAAACGCGCGTTTAAAAAACATGCATATAAGTGCTAATTTTGGTGTAAATATGTATACAAGTCTTGCTTTAACAGCCAGACAGTGGGGGTTATCGGAGCAGACACAATAAGAACCTAATTAAGAAGATATTAAACACACAATCACTCAGATGGATATGTTGATGTTTGGGAAGTATTGAGACCAAACACATGAAAATCATATACGTACAAATGAAATGCTTCCCACAGGTATCTGTTCTGAATCCTCTCGATTTTGACAATGTCAAAGCCTCTCATGGTTTCACAGAAAAGAGCTTTAATCTCCCTAAATTCTTTTGAGGAGTGCTGGAGGAGGACTCGCTGGAAAACACATAACAAAGAGAAAAGGAATTATTTTTCCATTGCAGAACATGTTCATTCTCTTACAAAACGTTTCACCAACATTTTTAGGCACAATTACCTGCAATAACTCTTTGTCCACTTGGGGCAGCGCAACCAACTCGTGAACACAACACTGACATATCATTGCCTTTGATATGGCAAACTTGTTACCAAACAGTTTCTTATTTACACAGCCAACAGTTACACAGCAACATTATCATTCATTTGGAATTGTGTTTCTGGTTTATAGAAAAATCTACTTAAATAATAAATACATTTGCTTGAAAAATTTTTCAGTATATTGTTTATTTTAAAAGTTTTATTGTTAATCTAATTGACAGTCATTGACTCTATATAAAGCTCCCCAAAAGTGAAGCCAAAACGTCTTGATCGCCCCCTGGTGGTGGGCTGCAGTATAGGTCATAAACCCCTCCCCTAAAAGATATAAAGTAGGACATGGGCCAAACTAAAAACTCAAAGTACACTTACTACACATTTCCCCCAAAAATGGTTTCTGTCATTTTGGGTAGTTCTTATCACAGTCTGTTCAAGTGTTTGTTTTTCTGGTCAGTTTGGTTTTAATTAGTTATTTGATGCTATAAAAAGGGGGTGAAACTTCATGATTGACAGCTGAGCCCTGCTTGCAATTGAGTTTGGAGGGGTGTATGGAGGGGAACTCAATACTGCGGCTCCACCACCCCATCACTACGAACATGACGTCACCAACACAAGATGGCTGCGCTCCTATCCGAGATATTTTGGCTTCATTTTTGTACAGTGGGAGGAAGTGGAGACGCGTCATCCATCTTCATATATATATGTCAGTGTTATGGGCACATTAGGTGGGCCCCTAATTACGAGGATTATGATGACAAATTATTTGAATTTAAGGGGAAAAAAAGAAGAAATTTTCAATAGCATGTATAATGACATAAATTCTAAGCCTGGGCCTAAATGCTGAAATAGTGGATCACCATGCAGTTTGAAGGCTTGGTGTATTCTCATTACCTTGTATCCTGTTTGAGGGATCTGTGTCTTGTCCCAGTAGTCTGGTATAGCAGCAAATTTTGCTTGAGCAAGAGGCTTTCTGTGGTCAGAAAGCAAACAATGATTAGTTTTAATGTGAGGTAGTTTGAATAAAATGTTTTTAAAGGTAGAAAATATAGGATCAGCATGGGATATTTGAGATGTCGTGCCTCGCTCTTCTTGCTTGGACATCAGCCGCGGAGACAAACCGGGGTCGTCTTCTCACAACCCTCTTAGTGCAATACTGTTTGTTTGTTTGTATCATATCTGAGGAGAAACAAAAAACACATGATCATGATACTGCTTGAATATTTTAAAATGCGCAACACTTATAACACAGAGATCAATTGCATAGTGTTTGTTTACCCTCGAAACTGAGGGAATACGACTGTGAACTGGCTTTGAACTCCACAACATCTTTAGCATCGTCCAGAAACTTCTGCTCCAGTTTAGAGCTGTCCATGTCTGCTGCTTTGTGTCCATCATCCTGCCACAGAGGACAGAAGACACATTTTGGGAAATGCACTTAAGAGGAGAAGATCAACACCACTCTCATGTCTGTATGCTAAAAACAAAGCCATCGCCAGCAGCGGGGTAGTTTAGCTTAGCATAAAGGACACGGACACGAGGGGGACAGCTAGCCAGAGACTGTTTTTGACGACAACAAAATCTGCCTGCTGGTCCTGATGTTGTCTGTTGAGGTCTGATGTGAACAGCAGAGTCAAGATAGTCAAACTCCTAACACGCCTCCACGGCTTTTGTACTAATTAAAAAAAACTAGATAAAACCTGTTAATTAAAGGACCTTAGAGGTGTTGGTAGGCAGATTTTGTCGCCATAAGTCAGGCTAGCTGTTTCCCCTTGTTTCCAGTCTTTGAGCTAAGCTAAGCTGACTGGCTGCTGCCACTAGTTTCATATTTAGCAAAGTAACAAGAAAGCGGTATCATTATTCTCGTCTAACTCTGCAAGAAAGCGAATTAGCATACTACCCTCCTTTAATGTTGCTTAATACTTTATTATTGTCAATGCAACATTTTTCTAAAACTTATATTCAGCTCATATTTGCTGTAGTAATGGATACTGCTTGATATGAAATTTATATTTTTAACTGTGAGATCTGGGAAAAAAATACAAGTTGAAAATGTTCTGTTATATTTGATGATGTTGCTCACAGTTCAGTCAGTCAGTCAAGAGGTAACATTTTATTATTCCTTGATATATTTAGTATTTTTAGACCTGAAATGTCTCCTGTGTCACAAAATAACAGAATTTGAATTCAGAACACTGAATTTAAACAATGAATGAGTGTGGGACTTTTTTCATATAATCGGACGTCCGTTACCTTCAAGCTCTTGCCAAAGGAGTTCACACATTGCTGTTTAGGCTGATCACGTCCAGATAAATCTCTCTGTATTTTGCACTTTACCAGAGTTTTTAAACCAGTGTCTGCTCCAGTAAAAAGTATGTTGAAGCCCATGCCGCCATTAGCACGTCAACGGTGTTTGTGTAATTACTCTCATCGCCAAAAGAGGGAGACAGGAAGAACTTGAATTAAATTGAGTGAAATGTGAGGAACAATGTGAATGTGCATTCCGCGATTAGATTTTCGTCATTTTTTAAATGCTGTGCTCACATGCTTCTCTGGAAAGCTGAAACGTGTAGCTTCAAGTAATTTTTCTTTTTGGAAGTGTAGACCTGGAGGACAAAAGATAAACTGATGAGAGGGGCTCAGCTTTGAAAGTTGGAGAATCAATCAGCTTTAGCTGAGGAAGCTCCACCAAATGCCTTTAAAACTTGAATTCTTAATTTATCGGCCCAATATGAGCGTGACGAATTCAAATGCATGCAATCTGACTACAGCCTCTGCTGCTGCTAATCTCTTTCCTCAGAGATGCTGCCAGCTCAGGCTCATGATTTTGTGTGTGTGTGTGTGTGTGTGGAACCATCAGAGATAAGATTAAAACTTTAATGATGAGCATGGGTAGTAGCTTAAGCAACAGAATACAGCAGGGAAAAAAGATGTCTACTATAAACTTCAATAGATAAAACAGAATATGAGGAGTTGCAGGGTTATGTAAACACATGTAGTCGTCAGTTCAGTGCGGGTTTAGTAGACCACGAGTAGGAAAGATGAAGTGGGAAGTCTGTTGTGATTTGAGAGTTTAGATTTCTGTCCCTTTAAAAGGCACAATCTGAGACTCCTTTCCATAACAACTGTCAGAGTCCACATGGACCACAGCCAGTGTAGCTCAGATAGCTGAGGATTGCATCAGAAGGCCTTTATCACATTTTAAAATTCCACTTCAGAGCAAAGCCTCACTTCTTTCTCATCATGTGCAAAACGAGTTTGCTGCAGTAACTACAGCAGAATTTAGGACGTGGTACACCTACAAAATGTCACTGAAATAGAGGTGAAGTGGCCATTTTTAGCCAAATCAGCTCCCTAGCTTCGCTTGCAGAGGCATGATGTCAGTGTGAATAACTTCAATGAAAATGTTAGCTGCTGCTGGTTTTTTCCATGCTCCTCCAGTTTGCTAACTCACAAGGCCATCTATTAAAACAGCTTCAATGTTTCAACAAGGAAAACATTGAAACAAGGTTTTTATGGTATGGCGTTATTGGAGAGTAACAACTTCAAACTTTGATCAGCCTTAAAATGGTGAGGTAATATACGCATTGATTGGTTGCAATATCCATGTTGCAGATTGGGGATGCGGAGAGATCCCTATTTCAGGTAATTTACCATAAAGCATAACATAAATAAGATTGTGAAAAAAGCAAAAACCAAATGTAATGAGACAAGACAAAATTAGCTTCAAAGGAGGGCAAAAAACTGCAAACACTGAAATTTTATGTGTTAAAAGAGAGCAAAGAGTTGCTCATTTACACATCCAGCAGTCAGATAGCAATATTAGCATTCATTAGTCCATCTACCTAATGGATTTAAGTCTATTATTCACTCACCTTTTAGCCATTTGGTTTTCCTCAGGGAAAAATCTGGCTGTTTAGCTGCTAAATGCTCCAGTATGCTCACTAGCTAGTAGCTAACTTTGAATGTTTGCTGATTGGTGCTGAGCAGGTGGGTGTTTTGAATTTTTTCTCTGAAAAGGAAATCTGCTTGCTTCATCTGAAATCAATGCTAACAAAAGATGTGATTCAAAAAAAGAACAGTTAAGTTGCAGGCAATAAAAACCATAACAAGATAAAACGGCTAAATGCTAAAAAACAATGTTGGGTTAAGGGAAACAGGCAATAAATCTCTGTTGGTTCATCATTACGAGTGACCTTTTTCATATTACAAATGGTCATTTGATCCATTGTTTCTATAAAAATATCGATCAGAGCAGCTTTAAACAGTAAATTGGTTATATTTTGTGAGTGGATGTCATGCAACCATAGTGAAAACTCCTGGTATTTCCTGACTACTTTATTTCATGTCTGCATCATCACTGCTAGAACTAATTGAAGATTACTCTGACTCCAGTTACTCACAGCTGAAGCGTACATGTTCCACTTTCCGAACTCATCCTCCCAGTACCAAACCCACTCAGTGGTAAGGATGAAGGTTGGCTGAAGCAAAGAGTTAATGGTAGAGAGTCGTCGTGCTTTGTTCAGTCCACAGGTCATCGTGTCAAAATGTACAGGTGGGCTGCTGCTACTAAACACAGCAAAATGAGTGACCATTAATTCATACAATTAAATTTTTTTTTAATAAAGCTTTTTAATATATCGTTATGTATGTTACATGTTTGCTGAAACATCAGATCAATATTGGGACTTTATTTATGCAGTGAAACCTTTCAACTCATGTTTCCATTTCATAAAACAACTTCCAGGTACGTGAATGATACATGAGAGCAGGCATACATCACTTCCGTTTTGAGAATGACCACGCCCCTTTTTGGGTGAAAATAGGCACTGTAAAAGTGCCAGCATCAAATTTAAACAATATAGTCAAGCCTTACCTATTTTTTGATGTCAAAAAGAAGTATCCACCTTATTCTCAGGGGTGCTACTGTAGAAATGATTATGGGTGTAACTTCCAGTATGATAGCAGAAGTAGCGGTAGTGGTGGCTGGTGGACAACAGTGGTCCTTTCTTAAGTAGTTCACCTTCAATTTAGCAACATATTTAACAGATATTTAAATGGAGTAACAGTTATTTTCTAAAATGTCGTTGTGGAGTAGTTGTTGCACCGTTCGCGGCTGAATTAATTAATTAAGCTAAAACTGTGGCTTCAACAACAGTGTTTTGAACATGCACCCAAAACAAGAAGAGATTGTTCGGTACAGTTCCCATCGCCTACCTACAGACGAGGGATCCAAAAGAATGTGGCTGAAAAGCCTAAACTTAAAGAGACCAAAACGCTGTATGAGTGCTCATTTCATTTAGTCCACAAAAAGCCAACGCAGGAAACCCCACATCCAAATTTGTGGTTGGGCTACATCTAACTGTCATTACAAAACGCATTTTAAAAAGATAATAAAACTATCAGAACATTTTACTTCCCAGTGTTGCAGCTGCGTGGCTGCAGATCACCCTGCCCTACAACACATGAGCACCGAGCCGTTTGTATTTCACCTGACTAAATCCCAGGCCCAGTGATGTTGGACTTTAAGGCTCTGACTAGGCTCTATGTCTGCTTTAAGGTAGAGAAGGTTGTGTCTCACCTCCATTACAAAACGCCACTTCTTCAGGTCGTCCTCCCATCCCTCAATAGCAGAAGGCCAAGGTATGATCACAATATCTCATCTGATATCTCATCTGAGATGTAACAGGGGGTGTTCCCACATGTTTTTCAAATCGCTCTAAGAAAGAGGATTTGTGTACCGTTACCATAGAAAATGCCGGGTCCGGCTCAGTGACAGGAAGTCACGCCCATAATTCCCACAAGGTATCATGGGGGCTAGGAATAAGGTGTAATAAACAGCGTAAACATTAAGAAGCTGTGCTACAACTGCCTTGTTTTCTACTTCTTTTGGCTTGAAGTAAAAAGTAATTAGCACAAATGGCTATTAAAATAGAAACAGCAGGTTCTTTAATTTTTTTCTATATAACGACACTGATTGGTGATTGACGATGCTGCAACATAATGGTTCAACCTGACTGACCAAAGGACTTGGGCTCCTAATAGCCAAAAAGTTGGCAAAGACCTTAGTTAAATTGGAGGGGCTGCTTTCACCTACAACAGGTCGGGGTGTGATGCAAGGGCAAAGTATGTGCTGCTCTCATCTATCAAAAGATCTATAATTGTGAGTTCATGCTGTACCAGTATGTGCAAATATAAACGGACAGATTTTTTAGATTTTTTTTCAGATTATTTTTTTAAAAATTAACCAATATGTAATTAAATTACAGTGAAATGCTGCTTTATGTCCCAACAAACCAATATTTTCTAACATAAAGAATCAAGACGTTCTTAAAATCTATTGGTTGTTGAAGAATACAGCTTGAAATGGTTCAGTTTAAGAATAACATCTTCCCAGAACTATAATCCCATAACATTTTTAGAGAAAATACCTGTATGTGTTTTTAGGGTCACAATAGTCCTTCTCAATTGTCTCATTATCAGGCATCGCAGTCCATTGATCACCCTCTCTGACCTCCCACCTGTATGGCATCTTGTCATGAGCCTTAAAACATCGCTCTGAGAACACAACGGTCATAAAACAAGTTTAACGTCACCAAATCAAACTGACGTAATGGTCGCCCTAAAGTCCACAAAACAAGTGCAATTATTGCTGTTATTATTTCGACTCACCCTCATGAATACATTGTCCTTTGATGAAGTACATGCATATCTCAGTTTTATCTAAAGGAAACAAACAAAAACTTGAGTGTTTTTACATTTCAGAAAAACTGCTTTAATGAAATATTTTGTAGCTGGTGGAGTTTATACCTCTGACAGGCCTTTGCCTTTCTTGCTTGTTCGGCCCAGTGTCTGGACTTCCTGTTTGCTTTCTGTTCTGACCGTCGGCGCTGCCTGCATCAGTGGTGTTGGCAGCAGCAGGGATGTCACTGCTGCAGGACTTCTGTTGCTGCTCGTCACTGTTGCCTTCGTTGGGTCCGTCAAAGTCCATCAGCTCTAAGACATTGACGGAAGCAGAGATGTCACTAATGGAACGGGTGCGTTGCAGCTGTTGATGTTTGCCCCCGTTGCCCCCGCTGCCGTGGTTGAAACCTCTGCCTCTTACAACTGTTGAAGATTTATTTGGATTTCGTGCGTGTTTTCTGTTCTGACCGTCATCGCTGCTTGCATCAGTGTCGTTGGCTGCTGCAGAGATGTCACTGGTGAAGAAATTTAACGGCTCCTGTTCACTGCTGCCTTCGTTGAGTGCATCGTAGTCCATCAGGTCTAAGACATTGAAAGCAGCACGGATGTCACTCATGGACCGGGTGTGTTGCAGCTGTTGATGTTCGCCCCTGTTGCCCCTGCTGCCGCGGTTGAAAACTCTTCCTCTTCCAGCTCTTGAAGTTTTATTTGGATTTCGTGCGTGTTTTCTGTTCCGACCATTGTCGCTGCTCGCATCAGTGTCGTTGGTTGCTGCAGAGATGTCACTGGTGAAGAAATTGAATGGCCACTGTTCACTGCCGCCTTCATTGGGTCCATAATCACCGTACAGACCTGTGGCAGCAAAGAAGCCACTGGTGGAACAGGTTCGTTCCTGCTGTTGACGGCTGCCCCGGTTTTCTCTATACTCTCTGTTTCCCCTGTTCCACTGGTTACCACCTCGCAGCTGACGGTTGCCCTTGTTGCCCCTATTGCCGTGGTTGTCATGGTACTTCAAAGCCTGTTTATTTGCATAAATTGATTTCAAGGAGCGAAAGAGGTCTTCAGGCACACCTTGCAGGACTCTTAATTGCTGTGGAGCATTAAAATCATGACTCCGGGAGCACCTGCAGTCGCGGTTCAAGAATCTCTCACAGATATGGAGCCTCTTGCAACCATAACCATCCTGACACCGACCAAACTCCCCGCCACCATTGTTGTAATCATAACATATCTGTATAGACAGGACAAGACAAGGAGGAGAGGTTAATTTTTCATTGAACAACTCCTTAATGATAACAAATATGCCTCCAGATGTTATCCAGCTAAATCTGAGTGTTGATAAAGTCAACAAATCTCTGTTTTTAAGTTTTAATTGTCCGTACCAGAAGATTCAAAGGTATGCTGATGTACAGGTATAGATACGCTAAAGAGTTCTAGGGTTTTGAGCAATCATATTTTCAGGATCTGTGTGCCCTTCCATATACTGAGGCAATCTGATTTGAAAAAAACAACCTTGATGCATCTTCTGTGTGTATAGCCACACTTACAGGAGGCAGGAGCCGGTCGTCACTCTGCAGCAGCAGTGTGCACAGCTCCGTCCTGCTCAGACTCTCCAGCTCGTGCTCCTTCAGTATCCTCTCGTTGTGATCAGAGCTCAGCTCATGGGAGAAGCTGCATCCTCTCCTGTCGTCAACACAACACACATAGTTCAGTCTATAGTTGCCGTTTTAAATATGAGGTTGCTCGGGTAAAAGGGTAAATTCCTGCTTTGCGTTTTGTAACTGATTTTGCTATTTATTAGCAGCCTCAGCGGGTATTGAAGTGTTTTGTACTGATAGAACACTTATCTACAATGACATGCTGGGTTGGCTAAAGGTCGCCACCAGAACTGTGAAACAGATAACAATATAACTGGATTGCTTGCAATGAAATTTCAAGGACTAGGAAAGGTATCTTGGATTTCACCTTGTATGCCAGATTTTGAGTGTTGGGACAAGCAGGCAGAGTTTACAGTATGGGGACACATGCCATCAAGTTTTAAGGATTAGTTTTCCTTTAAGTGATGTCCTCTGTTCAAAGTGTTAAATCAGCCAGTAAAACTACACAACAGAGCTGCAACAATACTCGATTTGTCTATCAAAATGAATTGCAGAAACTGTTATGACAATCGATTAATTGTGTCGGTCTTTAAGCAAAAAAAAAAAAAAAAATTCAAACATTTTCTGTCAGAATGTGTTGTTTTTCTTTGTCATTTAGGGTAGTAAATGAAGAGTCTTTGGGTTTTGGCCTGTTAGTTGGACAAAAGAAGCAATCTGACGACGTCACTTTGTGAAAATAACGGGCGGATTCATCGATAATGAAAATGTACACGTCATCTTTAGAGCTAATTTGTTCTAGCTAGGTTGTTGAGCGTCAAAACATGCAGGGTGGAAGTGTCTGACTTCGCCAACAGTGCTTGAATGCACCACGTGGGTCAACGCCTATACATACAACAGGCGGGCTAGACATTAAATGCGACTGCATTCATTCCGCTACAACAGCGAAACGAACCCTTAACAGTGTAAATGTGAACTGAGTAGCTTTAGTCGGACACAGAAAATTACGACATTAGAGGTTCCTTTAAAAAAACACATCAGAGAGGTCCGTGGAGGAGTCACAGGCCTCTCTTGACAAACAAGCCAATTAAAGGCTGCGTGACTCACTTCAGGCCTCGTTGATTTAAAACAAACCTATTTACCTTGACTGGCTGAAGCGACAGGATCCGCTGAAGAGGAAGTTTTTACACAGGTGTAGACCCCTGCACGACCCCTGACAGTCTTTGGCCCTGCACAGTTTCAGGTTGGTCCTGGCCACCACCTTCGGCTGGCCAAACGGGCAACAAGAGACGAATTTCTCCCGGTTAGAAATGATCTCCGACACATCCGTTGAATCACCACAGCCGAGGTTAAACACCAAATAATCAGTGTTAACCGCTCCTTGGTTGGTGCAGATGAACTTGAGGATTTCTGACTCCATCACTGCGGTGCTCTTCTTGTGCCACCACCAGCAACACTAAGCAGGAGGTCAGCTGCTCACTGACTGTGACTGCTGGGTTCAGTGGAGTAGGAAATGTTGGTATCGTTTCTGATGATTGGAAACCGAAAGTTAACTATTTTCAGCAGGAGTTAACGCCGTAACGCTGCCCTTCTCCACGCGGGGGCGCCCTCGTGTTGTAGGACCTCATGCAGCCCTGCTTTCATACTGCATGAGGACAGATGAGGTTTCCCTTTGCTTTACATGTGGGAAATTTATCATGAGATGTCTATGAACAGTAAAGACAGATCAAAATATAGAAATAATATAGGCTATATGTACATAATAAATATAAGAGTGCCAGAAGTGATACAAACTGCCAGGCTATACCAGCTGCTTGCAGTTGTTTTACTAGTTAAAGTAGTTTCTTAAAAAAAGGCAATAAACATGATTTAATAATCTGAATAGTCATTTAATGTTTAGACTATCAGCAAGTGAGTCTGTAATCTGATTACTGTGTGTACAGTAGGTGTGTGAGATTACGTTTGCCACTTCTCTTAATCCGATTACTGTAATCACATTGATGTAATCTGTCAGTTCAGCTGTGGTTCCTTTTTTAAATAAAAACACTGGAAATCAATTCATTACATTTTAATACATTTATGCTTTTATTCTCAAAGCTGCGAAAAATGATAATTGCTTCAATAGATTGCTTTGTTGCACCATAATTAACTCTTTGTTTACCGCTGCCCATGTTTTTGTTCTGCTTTTACTGTATCTGATATCCTTACATCATGGCTGATTGTTGCTTTAAACTTGTTTCTTGATTTTAGGTAATTTACAGATTAAAACTAGCCTCTTGGCTAATTCTGGCATATTTAGTCATGTTTATTAATAGGCACTGTCCCTAAGAAATAAACTGAATTTTAAAAAATGCTTCATTCCAAATGCACAAAGGAGTTAAAAAATATATACTTTATTTTTTCCCCATTTCCAGCTCCAAAATACAACAAATTAGAAAATAAATACTTCCATATAATTTATTTTTTTTGCAGGGCATGCTACAAAAAACATCCTAGTTACATCCACTGTGATTACATTTTGTGAGAAAAAAAAAATATTATATAACAACAGAAAACATGCATATCCAATTATTTACCAGGTCTCAGTCTGCAGCGTCAGGATGAACATCATCCTTCAGCTTCACTAACTTGTAGCACTGTAGCATTCGGTAATATGAATGGAAGGGATTTTTCCATGATTTTTGCCGTTCTCTTCTTGCATCATCTGCTGACACCACCAACTCCGAAGTGTTGAATCCGGGTTCACTGTCAAATCTGACCAGAATGTCCACAAGGGGCTAAATACAAATGAATTGGTCGTTTGATGGTCCAGTAATCTAAGATGCATACCAAGTTGTCAGGGGTGGTCCAGGCTGTCAGATGCTTCTATACAGGCCACAAGGAGTCACTGTGTGATTTGATGTGCAGGAAAAAGATGATGAAAAACATATGGAGCCACCAGATCTCAAGTAAACCAAACACCTGTGGGAGATTTTAGAGGATATTTTTCCTGCACCATGATCGAAACACCAAACAAGGGAATATCTCATCATCATCATCATCATCACTCATCAGAGGTTAGGTTAGTTAATGTGCACCATCTGCGAAGGGGAACTTATGCAATCAAGCTGTTTACATGGAAATGTACAATGGACTAATTGTGCAGCAATTAAAGACAATTTCTTTTTGGCCACTTGGCAGTGGAATAAGTTGTATGCCTATAAGATTGACATATCACCTTAATAGGTTGACTCATATAAATCCTGATTCACAATATAAGTCCTATAAATACCTGGCTGATAAAAAAAATCCAATATTCACTGCGTTTTTAGCTCTGTTTTTGTCGCCACCAACTCCTGAGGGAAATATCTGATCCTGCGGCTGCTAAACGCTCCACAGTTAGTCACATGCTTTTCATGCCTGATGTTTGCTGCCAGGCAGACAAGAATGGAGAGTGAACCAACCCAGTAGGTACGAGCAGTAAAATCTAAAGGAGTCGGGTGATCGTTCCCTGCGGGTTATTGAGTGACCCCTCTCACATTACACACAAACATTGAATCCATTGTTCACATAAAAATATCGATTGGTGCAACTTTAATAAATATGTCTGCCACTGTTCATTCAAATATCCAGACATTTGCGTTCCAACATACTAATAGCTGCACAGTATGTAGAAGGAAAACTGGACCAAGCTAAAGGACCTCAGGCGGTCCCTGAACCTCACTTTGACAACGACTTTATACCCACAGTAAACGCCTTTTTAAAGTTATTTTTTTTTACTTTATTGTTACTTTTTAAGCTCTTTGTGAACAAATGAAACATTCAGCCTATATATAATATATATAATGAAATAAATCATTCTAAATTTTCCAGTAAAACTTGATGTATTGATTTGCAGAATCACCATGACAACAAATGGTGCAGATATGGGGGTAGATTTGAATATGTTAAGTTATGTAGCCCACAGTATGAGCAGTGTGAAGCGAATGCATACAGTATGAACAGAACAAAAGATATGGAGTGCAGGTCTGAGTACAAGTAGTGGCAAGGGGAATTATACACAGTAGCCCATTAAAAGACTATTATGTATGAACCAAATGACACAATGTATGAAAAGGTCACTTTAATACAACGTAATGATATATATATGTGCAATACTCTGCATTTTATTGCTTTTCACTTCTGGTTAGATTGTAAGTATCTAGGCTTATCTAATCTGATATGCGTTATTCAAATATGCATTTTATGATGAATTATAAATTATTTATTAAATAGTAAGAAATAATTTTAGATGGAGCTCCTATGTCCCATAGGCTGACATCCCTTTAAGAAGTTACACTTTTGCACTGAGTGATGTCTTATTAAAGCATGGAGATTGAGCCCATTATGTAATCGCATGTAGATGTAGATTTTAAAAAAGTAAAAAATAAAACTACATAGAAAACCAGTCCGTCTGTCAGTCTGTAGCACGTCTGCCTCGCGACCTGCTGCGATTTCCTGCTACGGGTTTCCCTTTAAAAGGGGGCAAGGCTCAATGCTGGGAATTCACGTCATTTCGCCGTTTTACACACATCCAGATCAATGAGAGAGAGAGAGAGAGAGAGAGAGAGAGAGAGAGAGAGAGAGAGAGAGAGAGAGAGAGAGAGAGAGAGAGA
>JBBPCS010000330.1:8175648-8186466 GCA_037974645.1 Hollardia meadi
CCCCCCCCCCCCCCCCCCCCCCCCCCCCCCCCCCCCCCCCCCCCCCCCCCCCCCCCCCCCCCCCCCCCCCCCGAAAGAAAAAGAATGAGGGAGGAAATTGCAGTGTGGGCAGAAATCCGCCTTCTCCATTTCCTGGGGAGGAAGTGGATTAGATCGGGGAGAGTTGCAGCCGGCTCCTCACACTAAAGAATGCTACCAGGCTCGATTTTAACCCTTTCAGTCAGACATCACTGTGACACGCCACAAACCCCAACTTCATGAAAATACATGTCGAATAAATCGTTTCTAATCACCCCTAAAATATATTTTCACTTTGTGCTTAGATCCTTTGCTTCATCTTTTTTGTGTGTGTTTTTTGTGTTGTTTTAGTGGGTTTTTCATCTTGGTCTCTCCTTTGTGTTTGCTGTCAGTTATTCTGTGACGCACTGAATCTTCAGTGAAGTAGTGGTAATAATTCTTCCCATTTATTACAACGGACATGTCATTCTAAACACCCCCTTTTTGTACAGTCAGTAGGATACTAGTAAGATACATTTAGAATAAAGCTGTCATTCAAAGGAAAGCTTTTTTTTTTTAACAAGATGCCCATTGTCTGCCCATTTCCATTTTAAAGTAAATACAAACTATTTATATACATTGAAAAAATATAGATATGTACTAAAATAGATTTTTATAAAGGTAAATTAGAAAAAAAAAATCAGAATAAGTGGTGTGCTCAGCACAAATCATTGTGCAATGCTTGAGTTAAAGTGCACTGTGCCAGTTAGAATTTATCAAATTAAAAGCAATAAATAAACTGTACAGAGACCTGCCTTTACGTTACTATATTACTACGTAAAAAACAGTTAAAAATAACAAGCATGGACTTTTTTCATATAAACAAACGTCCATTACCTTCAAGCTCTTGCCAAACACATAATGCTCATTAAGTCGATCACTGCCAGATAAATCAGAGTTTTTATACCGGTGTCTATGAAGACTTTCTCGCACTGGCTCACCGATAGCAAAAAGATCAAGGGAGCAACCATAGCGACGGAGTAGGCTACAGCTATGCACTGCAGGCTACAGTAGCTAGAAGTATGGCGGAGCCTGTGGCGTCATCAGCACGTTGACAGTGTTTGTGTAATTACTCTCACTGCCAGAGGGGGGAGACAGAAGTTCCGCACTGCAGGTTAAATAAGAGACAACAACAACCTCAAACAGCTCCTGCTTCAGATTATTTAATAAAGAGCAACTGAGGTCTGTGCTCGTCAGTCACTTTAGTCAGTAGTCAAGCTATGCAGCCTGTACACTTCCTGGAGTCTGCACTGGTTGCCTGTTAACCTCACAGTGACAACAAGACTACAGCAAGAAATAGTTGAACACATGAAACCGTAAAAGTTAAACCGCAGCTTGTCGTTTTTACATTTTGTTTTTTGTTACAATAAGATATAATGTGTTCATTGGAGAGCTACGCTATCTGCTTTACTCTGCTTCTAGTCTTTATGCTAAGCTAAGCTAACTGTCTCCTGGCTGTAGTTTCATGTTTAGCAGTGCAGACACGAGAGCGTCATCAATCTTCTCGTCTTACTCTTTCTGCAAGAAAAGCAAGCAGGCCCATTTTTAAAAAATGTTGAACTATCCCTTTTTTTCCCCCTTTGATCTGTTTCCTTGTCTTCATTGTGTTGTTAGCAGGTTTCATGTTGTATTTTTGGAGTAGAACATTTTTAAGCAAATTTGAACTAAGAATATGGACTTCATAGCTTTATGTAAGCACACTTCAACAACTCCAAAAAACATTTTTCCAATGTGACTGTAAAATAAAATCTACATTAAAGGAATCATCCAGCAATTTAAGTCAACGAGTAGACAAATGTACAGCTTTTAACTGCCAGAGAAGCACCAGTGATGTTTCGTTTTTTTTTCTGTGCCGAGAAAGTACTGAAAAGCCTGGGGGAGGTTTTATTTTGCCACCACTCACAATAAAGCAGTGCTGACGTGAACCGATGAACTGGATTCGTCATGTTTAAATCCAATCGCAATCCCGGCAACATCGCTCGACCCACGTACTCGGAGCATGACGCAACTGCGAGCTGGTAAACACTGAATTATGTACAGCTCTAAAACACAAGGCGTTCCACTATTAACTAATAAACATGCATGAAATACAAAAAAAACATAGGCTGCAAGAGTAGAAATATCTTACTGGATGAATTAAAAAAAAAAAATCTATGTCCATGGAAACAAGAGTGCCTCGGTGTGTGTGTGTGTGTGTGTGTGTGTGTGTGTGTGTGTGTTGTGTGCTCACAGCTGGGTTTGCACTATGCATGCTTGTACGAGTGGGTGGATGAGTGTGAGTGAATCTTGTGTCTTTGTGCAAAGCTTGCCAGAGGTAGTGTAGGTGTATACTGTATGTGTGTGTGTGTGTGTGTTTGCTTCCTTTGGTCTCTGTCTCTTTTTTTGTGGTATATTACCCATTTTACTGTGTGGGGGAATTGGTGTTATAAATTATGTGTGTGTGTGCGCGCATGTTTGGTCTTTCTGAGGGGAAATTTCCTGCCCCTGGAAGCAGCTCTTGTCCTCAGGAATTTCCTGAGTGGGCAGACGGCACTTCCTGAATAAATGTTTTTGTTGTTGTTGTTGTTGTGTGTGTGTGTGTGTGTGTGTGTGTGTGTGTGTGTGTGTGTGTTTTAACTGGCTCTCTTTTCTCCCCTGAAAGGGAAACTGTTCTCACATGCCAGCGAGTGAGCTGAGCGCAGCCCCCTTCTCTTCCTGTTCGCGACACACTCACACATGGCGTTTCTGGACGCCACAGTGAACACACGCTCCTATTACTGACTGGTGGTATTGATTTCAGGATTTAATAGAAAAAGTCACAAAAGCACAAACGGTCTTCCTCCTGATGAATACTTGATTTGGTAGTTGCTCTTTCTTGCCACGCAGGAGTTGATATGATCTATAATGACATGATATGTTTTAAATGGGGACTCTGGAGATGTTGTATTGCAGTTTCATTAATCATTATCATTAATTTAATAGTTTCTTTAATATATATATATTTTTAGTCTTCCTGTGGAGTACCACTAGCTGCAAGTTATTAAATGTTTTGCAGCTGTGAAAAGCTTCCATTCAGCCCTGTTTTGTGGGACAATAGTATTTTTAGTGTGCTGACTTTTTTTTTTGCTAGTATATGTTTTTTTTGTATGTTTTTCCATCATTAACTTGGATTTATTATTTTGAAACTAGGACATAGTGCTTGTGCCCATTTTGTCCTTTTACGATTTCTTTCTGTTATAAATATAATTTAAAAAATAAATAAATTGAATAATAAAAAATAAAAAAACATTTAACAAAGCTCTTCCAGCACCATAGAATAAACATTATACAACCATTTTCAAATACTGTATAGAACTCCCTGTGTCTAGTGAATTGATTGACTTAAAATGTCAAATCAGCAGTGTTCCTGTTTAATTGACGGGTGATTCTGGGAAATGCGGTGTTGAAACCCCATAAAACGGAATGAATCCTTCCCAATAAAGACAGAGACAATATTGCAAAATGAGGCTTTATGACTTTTCACTTCAGCCTTTACTGAAACTCCTGCAGCTCTGCAGTATGAAAAAATTTGGAAATAAATGACATAAATCAGTAACCAATATTTCTCAATGTGGGGAAATCTGAATGACGTATATATTTCAGCAAACGTAAAATTGTGCACGTACTGTATATAATTTAAATGAAACAAAGTGAGAAGTGAAAATCAGTCTTTGGTTAAACTCCTTTCAGGTCGTCGACATATGCAACCTGAGATGAGAGTTCACCAGCAGTTTAAGACAACAGCGTTGAAACACTGCCGTTGGAAGCTTTGCATTAGGAGTGTTACACTGCATGAAATGCTGACTTCACTTTCTCCACATGGAAAGAAAACGAGTATATACAGTGCTCATGGGGTGTTTGTGTGCGGCTTTCAGACAAGCAAGCGCCTTTTGATTTAGCCGACAAATGCCTTTGAAGCTTCTGCATTTAAAAAAAAAAAAGAAAAAAAGAGAGAGAAAAAAACTGTCTCCTGAACAAAAGGTAGAGTGGTGGTTGACGTTGCATTCAGGAACTAAACCTACAAGAGCCAGCTTGCTCCTGCGCTCGACAACAAGCTATCAAAAACAGGTCGCGCTACTTCCTGGCCATAAAAGTTCCGTGTGATTGATGATCTGTTTTATGTTTGTTTTGACTGGATGAAGTCCAGATTTGCTGGACTGGGACAGGCACGCGCATGCCGGTGGAGGAAGCAGAGGATGAATATGAGAGAGGGGTGGGGGATTAGTCTTGACTTAAAAAGTAAAAGTGTGTGTATGTGTATGTGTGTGTGTGTGTGTAGGTGGATTTTCCCCTGCCCTACCAAGCTGACGGAATCAATGTACAGTCCATGTACCCTGAGTCAGGGTGTCAGAAGGTCATGGCCAGCCCTCCTCCTTCCTCCTTCCTCCTTCCTCCTTCTCCTTCTCCTCCTCTGTCTGGAGAAAGAAAAATCTTTTCTCTATTGAGATAACAAGACTAATATCCGCCTAGTTCTGCTTCGAGAGAAAAGGCAAACATTTACTGAAGAACTGAGTGACTAAGGAGCTTTGAGTTTGGAGAGCAAAGTCCCTGCCTTACTGATGCAGCAATGCTTTTTTTTGTTTATTTAGTTATAGTTCATTCAGTTCAGACAATGCTTAAATCCTTTGTCTGAGATTTTTTATGTGCATCATTTTTTTTGTGCATGTTTAGACTGTCGAAAGTCAAGGGTTTCTAACAGAAAACAATATCCAAGACTTCGGCATTCCAGTGTGACTCAAAATACCACAGTGTGCAGTTTTAGAAATAAAGACAACAGAAATGCTCAGAAATGTAGGACACGCTAGAGAAACTGAACACATTCGATCAACAACTGATTTGATTAGAAATGAACGTACATGACCTTTTGAAAACCCCATTTGATACTTCTTGTGTCTTCTTTCTACTTGCTTCTTGAAAATGTACCTTAAAGTGAGATCTTGGCGCTCACATGTTAGAACTTAACTTTTGTCTCACTCATCACAGTGCTACAGAAAACTTTAACGGCTAAATATAGGTTAGAAACTAGTTTTAAAAAAACAGCCTATTGCGTGGCTGTTGACCTATTCAGGGAGGTCCACAGGCAAAGTTAACAGGCTCGCAGGACAACGCAAGCTGTCTTGTCTTTTGCTTCATGACAAAATACAAAAAAATTTAGTGTTTGGAGGGTGTAAAAGATTTCAAACCGGATTGATATTTTTCACTGTTTTCCCACACAGAAAAAAAAATCTGCCGGTTGTGGCATAGGTTACTTCAATCCACCGTAATTTCCAATGTGAAAATACTGCATATTTTGTCAGCATGTATGTACAGTAGTTGGGAAACGGTGATACATAAGTTGACTAGTTACCGTGCTAATCAGAAGACATAGGTGAGCAGATACTGGGGTTAGCTTGCTAACAAAGTAACATAGACTAACTTAAAAATCAATCAGATCAGTGAGAAAAATATCCAATCAGAAATTCACCAGGTCTGTTCCGTCTTTGCCGAGCTTGGACACAGCACAAAAACTGTGGACTTTTTACTGTAAAATGACCAGAGGTGGGGGTTACGGTTGAAAGCCTTTTTTTTTTGTCAGTCCAAGTAACGAGAGGCAGCCATTGTTGCAGTTTTCAGTTGGGTGAGAGAAATATAAGCGTCAGTGTGGCAGTTATGTGAGCGTTGGTGAAATGCGCCGAGCTAAACGGAGATTTTGGATGAGACTTTGAGCTTCACAGCAGGACGGACCTCATTAACTCGTCTGGCTGCGAGGGGAAGTTGAGGGCTTCTGTACCACAACAACGAAACAAGACACCAGTGATCTCATCCTCCTCTTCCCTTCATTCATCCCAAGCGCTTATGAGTTGCCTTGGCAACTTGCGAGCTCTGCGTGTGCATGTGTGCGTTAGCGAGCATGAGCGGGGGCTTGAGAAACCACAGAGTGAAAATGATGTGTCATCAGAGAGGATTAAGAGCCCACTGTTTAGTCAAGGGTGTGGGATCCTTCTCCTGTCGTGCTTGACGGTTTTAGTCGGCGTAAACACACACCCGTGTACACTCTAATGAACACCGTAAACCTGAGATGCATTCAACAAAGGCAGAGACTGATGACGAGGAAGACTGAAATTGATTTTCCTCCTGTAACCTTCAGCAAATCTGTAACAGATTCTCTGACAGAAAACAACCAGAAAGGAGACATGCTCAAGGAAGTGTGTGAATGTGTTGAAGGAAAAGAGTGTCAGGGTTGAAAGGTGCTCTCTCGCTCCATGCCCATGCCATTAATTTTTCTTTTCACCTCTAAGTTGACAAAACATGTTTGCGTCACACTGGCTGCCCCGCAACCGAAAGTTTCCCGTCATGTTTAGGATCAGTTCCTGTCGAGATCACATGGGTATGAGATACAAAAAAGAGATCCTGAAACTCGCTACTTGAATGTGACTCAGGTTTTTTTTTAAACTGGATCAGAAATGATTGGCATTAACAAGACTGCATCTACATCCTGGTGATTTGGCTCAAGCTGTCATAGCTTTGGTAGCTTGCGGAGCATTGCTAGCACGGAGGAAAAAGGAAAAAAAGGAGTGACACCGTCTGTATTTGGAGGGGCATTTGATTTCATTCAAAACCTAAAGATTTAGACTGTAACTGAAATTTCATTGGTACCATAAAAAATCTGATCCCTCTTGTTTTTGTTGCTTTGCATGACTTTAATATATCTGTCAATTTAGGTTCTTCTAGAACCCTTGAGTTAGTCACACTTCCACCCCTTGCACTAAAGCAATTTGGTTACATTTCTCGATATTATGACAGTGTTTTGTAAAGTTTAGACACACTTCTGAACAAAGTCTTCTTATCTGCCATATTGTAAACACCATACTCACACTTTGACTCATGACGTAGACCCGGTACAAAGAAGCTGTAAACTGTAGTCAGACTTGTGTCATGAAAATGAGGTCTTGTGACTTGACTTGGACTCATCTGCCTTGATACTCGACTGCCTGAAAACTTGACTCGTGAGTGACGTAAAGCCTGATTCTTGAAAAAAAACTTTCAGAGAGTTCTAACTTAGAACCAGAACCTTTAATCAATCAGCCCGCTCACATGGAATTAATTATTGTATGAATACGAAATTTACATTTGGCTTCTTGGCACAGCAGGGAGTGACCATCGCGGAAAGTAGAGTCAGAGGCAAGTGGATGCTGGGGTGGAGTTGGACTTAGGAAATGCTGAATGAAAAACTCGAGCAGTGACAGCAGCAAGTGACAGCACAGCTTTTGGGTTCATTTGAGCTCTGGCTTAGTATCTGTTTCCCTTTCTGTTTGCCTTTCCTTCCTCTACTTGCAGCTTTGTTTAGTCCTCTTGTTCCTGCTACTTTACCTCATCTGCCTTCATTTATTCCCCGTCCTCACATACTATGCGCTGCTGCTCTCATCACTCTTTCCTTTTTGTTTCCACTCTTCCTTTTCTCATTTGAGTCTCGCTGTTAATATACCTCCCGGCGTCACTCTCTAACCTTACCGCAGGAAGTTTCCTGTGCTGAAACAGAGCCCACGCTGGATTGCTTCCTGCCAGAGTGCGTTGTGGGACACGCTTGTTTGGGCTCCCTTCTTCCTCCTCCTCCTCCTCCCTTCTGCTCCCCTTGTTGCTTCCTCCTTTGGGCTCTGTGCAGATGGCTGAGGCCGGCAGACCGGATCTCGGAGGGCTTTTGGCAGAGCAGCATCTCTCTCTGGCCCTGGAGAGAGCATACTGCAGCCATGACCTCGCGACCTGGGCTGCACTGCTGCCCGCCCCGGCCTCGCTGCTCTCACAAGTCAGCCACGAGAGACGAACGTACAGCTGGTGCATTCAGTGCAGATGGCATCATGATTCAATATTGACAGAAAGTCAATGATGTAGTCAGGAGTATTCCAGTGCATCCTAGATCTATTCCTGTTATATCGTCCTGTTAAATTTAAACAAAGTAATTTGTAGAAGCTACAAAATGGACGTGTTTTAGGTAAAACAACCTAGTTTTAGCAGTTTAAATCACTGGTTTTCTGGGAATATTAAGTTCTCCCACCACTAATTATGAAAGTTTATACCCGGTAATCTTTAATCAATAAATAGGGATTAAAAACAAGCACATTTACATACAATATGTTAAACATACTAGAGATAATGTAGCCCAGTTATGATCTCTACTGTGGCCAGGAAGCCAATGCTCTGAGAAAAGTAGAAACGCAGTAAAAAATATAAAGTATACGTTCCTTATCTGCCCAACACTAGCTCCTGTGGTTGTGAGACACCTGTATCCCATTCCCTGACACTTTCTTAGGATGTCTGTTGACAAGCTGAGGGTCGGAGCTTGACAGGCTGTAAGCTGTGCCTCAGATAACCTAGGCTGTCCCGGGTTTATCGGCAGGGGCTCGTGCCCCTATCTGTATATAGAGGACTGGAAGGGAAGGGAAGGGAAGAAATGGGAATATGACAAGCCAGACAGGGTTTCATTTTATATTGATTGCTCTCTGTGAAAACTTCCTCTGTTTGATGGTTGGGGTGGGGAGGGTGAAGGGGGAGAGGCCTGAAAGTGAGCACAAGGTTCCTATTACTTGTGTGACAATGACATTGGCGGCCAAAGATAACAGCTGTCCGACTCCCAGAGGAAGTGTTTGAGGCCTGGCGATAAGTGAGATGTAAGAAATGAGTAGTTATGCTCCGTGTGGGTGTCATGGATGTTCCTGATCGGAGCTTTACGCTGTTGCAAGTCTGTTTTTTGTGTGTGTACGCATGTGAAAGAGGAGATAGAAAAAGAGAGGGAGGTGAGCCTGAGTCATACTGTAAATCATTGGGTTACACAGCAGGTGCAAAAATGATACAATGAGGTGGCGGTATCTGTGTTAACCGGAATGAATTTGGGTCAAAAATGTAAATGCGACAGGCTAAAAATATAGATCCTTTCATGTTGACAATATCAAGAATGTCAGAGTTTGAGAACACAGATATAATCTCTGATTAAAATAGGCCTCAGTGTGCGGATCCAGACAACCAAAGCTCATCTGGCGTGATAAGATTTGATTGTAACTATAAAAAAAAAAGAGAACTGGTAAAAGAGGAGGAAGCTAATATAATGAAGGCCAGTGCTCTGGTATTAGCTAAAAAAAGAAAATCTTGGCATAATTATTTGCAACCCCAATTCAAAAAAGCCATGACTAAAAAGTAAATTAAAAAAAGAATGCAGTCATTTGCAAATAAACTGTGCTCACCGACAATGGTTTTATACAATCGTGTGTTTGACAAAGTGGTGAACCTCAGCCCATCCTTGCCGAGTCGGTCGAGGATGTCCCTTTTAAACCCAATCATGATACTTCCAAACGGGTGTATTTTTAGCATTCAGAACCTTCCCAGTCTTTTGTTGCCCCAACTGGTCCCTACTGTTTTGAAATGTGTTGCTGGCATCACATGTAATACACATATATTTACAAAAGTCAATGAAGTTGATTAGCAAATCACTTTCTGTTTTAGTTTTTGAAATCAGGGTTGTAGGTTAGCTATTTAGCTAAATGTATTTAGCAACCTTAGAAGTACATTAGCTTCAGCTGTTGTGGTTGGTGCTAGGATGTAGGACTACCAATGCTTTCTAAATATCGAATTAGTTAGTCATCAAACATCAAAAATTAATTAGATTTTGTCTTTTACTTGTATTTGTATATATTTGTTTTTATTTCGTCTTCTGCTAGCTTATGGACTGCCATTGGTAGGTGCTGAAAACCAAATAGTTGTACAGACTCCAGACTTTCACAACTTTTTGTGGAAAAAAAGTATTTATTTCGTATGTCTGAAAACAATTTTCATTCCCTCACTACAGTCTGAATTTTCTTGAGGCCAATTTCTGTTTGCTCTCTGTTGCCTTAACATATTAGCCTTAGCATTTAGCCATGGTGGTTGCAGTTGTGTGGATTTCTTGGTAAGTTAGGTAGCCTGTCAACGACATAAATGAGTGACATTAAATGTAGCCGTACGATTTTTATTTGGATTTTAACCAGGTTAATGTTTTGCCATCAGCTAGTGCCCACAGAAGAAAAAGACTGTATCCCCATCAACTGAGGTTTAAACCCAGAATGTTTCCAGAAGATTATTTCTGCATTCACAGTAGTGAGAAATATTTTACGACTATCCATTCTTGACAACATTTAGAGGAAAATTAGATTTTGTTCAGATTTGTGTTCACACTCTCTACTCTCCCCGTTGCCTCTAAATGCTCGTTCGTCACCAGTGCAGATGTTTTGCACTCCTGTTCCCACGGCAGTGAAAGAAACATTTCGGAGTGCGAGGGAGGTGAATTTAAAAAAAGAGATACTGTCATTGCTGTTTCCTCTGCTTTCTTTCCCTCCATGTGTCCATGTCCGTTTATACACAAACTAATAAACTGTCCATCCTCTGATGTGCCTGTGTGGAGTTCAGAGAGCCAAGAACAGCACAGATCATAGCAGATCTAATAAAATAACAGGCTGACAGTCTCTCATATGTCTCCCTCCCCTTCCTTTTTTATCCTTATGATTCATTCTGTATTCTTCCCCTTCACCTATCATCTCTTAATCTTTTATTCTAACCTCCTCTCCCTTTCTGACTCTGTCTCCTTCCTTCATCTTTTTTTCTTTATCTCTGCTGCCGTTCCCGTAATCACTCCCTCCTTTTGGCTTTTATCTCCACTTCCTCAATATCCTTTTTACTGCCTCTGCCTCCTTCCTTCCTCTCCCCCTCTTCCCCTCCTCCTTTTTCTCCCTCTCCTTC
>JBBPCS010000330.1:8186566-8212090 GCA_037974645.1 Hollardia meadi
AATTCCTTCTCTGTCATCTTTCTGAACCCCCTCTTCACCCCCCCCCCTCCTTCCTGCCTTTCCTTCTTTCTTCCTTCCTTGCCCCCAACCCCCCATCCTTCTGCCTCTTCACTGAGCTCATCCTTCTTCTCTTCCATTCTTTCCCCTTCACTTTGCTGCTTCTTTACCAAACCCTGGTCTCAATTCCCTTTCCTTCTTCCCCTTTCTTCCCCCAAATCCTTCCACCTCCAGGTTTGCAGCCAGTGTTTTGGAGCAGGGATGACGTGGCCCAGTGGCTGCGATGGGCAGAGAAGGAGTTTGCCCTGCGGCCGATCACCAGCGGATCTTTCCAGATGAACGGCAAAGCCCTGCTGCTGCTCACCAAGGAGGACTTCCGCTACCGATCCCCCCACTCCGGTACTCTTTCCATCTCTTCATGAATTTCTTGGGGATATTAAGAGTTGTATTCCAGGCTGGGAATACTGGTAACCTCCATGAAAAGATTTACAAATGAGTCACTTTCATTAATTACATTAGTTTTTTTAGTCCAACTGGAGCAGGGTCCAGACTGGAAAACAAGATTTACCAAGTAGGAAGGAAGATGAGTTTTAGATCATGGAAACACTGACTTGTTGAAAAACAATGGAAAATTGGTGCAATTACACACAGAAGCTCTTTTTCTAAGGGAAAAAAGTGACACCTTCTGTCACAAAGTGACTGATAGGAATTAAAATAAATGGACGAGTGAAACACTTGATAAGTCAGCATCCACTACCACATGTTGTCACACAGCAAAATTTAAGTGGGGCAAAGTCTTGTAACCTTTTGTCAGCTGTCGTCCTTTGTGCGTTGTGGTTAATATTATAGTTTATTATTTGTACGTGAAAACCTGACCCAGAGCAGCTTTAAAATCAATGTGTTTACAGCAAAACTACCCCCTCTAAAAATCAATAAAGCCAGCTGGAGCAGGGGAGGGAAGGCAACAGTGTCAGGTGACAGCGGAGGAAGGCAGCTGTTGCAGCGAGGCTGCTGGGGAAGGAAGTAGGAGACAGTTGATCAGGAAGTACAAACCAACCTCAACTGTTGCCTCGGCAACGCCAGCGGCCAGGCGCACGAAAAAAAAAAAAAAGTTAACTGCTCGCAGAGTTTTGGAAGTCTATTTTTGACCGTAAATGAGACGGGATTCAATTTCAGTTCATAGTTAGTCAGGGATGACAACTGCTGTGTGGTGTGGTACACGATGATGGTCACAAGAGTGGGATGAAATGAGTGATCACCATTGAGACATACAGTACAATCCATACTCCAGAAAAGTTGGGATGCTGTGCAAAACGCAAATAAGATTTAAAAAAAAAATAGATATTTGATTTAAACATTGTTTAATTGAATAGGTTATTTTTACTCCTCCTACACTCAGAAACCCAGTTTTGTCCCTTTTATTAATTTAATGTTGTGAGAAAGAGTCTGTATAGAGAAATATGGCCCAGCTGTGAAGAAATTGAGTTGTGGGGGACAAACATTTTGGAAAATGTGATTCATCATCGCAGCTTTTATTATTTTTTATTATTATATTGGCTTTAGTCGTCTCTCTATGACACTGAGATAATTTTGTTGTGAAATTGTTTCATGTATCAGAAACTTCAGATGTTTGATCACATTTTTTTCTCCCTAAATCAAAAGCGTAGGTTTGCGAAGCCATAACGCCATCAGTGGTTGATTATGTTTCGATATTGGTTGTTGCTTTGGCCCTGTTGAAAGTGACATCAGTCAAAATGTCATTTTAGGGAACAGAGCAGATTTTTTTCGGTTTGTGATGTGTCTGTTTCCCTCTTTTGGGGGATTGTAAGGGTGCAGTTCCCGTCAGTCCCTGCTGTGTGCCATATTTTCCTTTGTCGAAGCTCTGATAATCCTTTTTTTCCATGGAACGTCTTAACCTCACTTCCAATAATGAGCCACACAGTTTGTAAAGCTACATGTTTGAACCTGGTTAATGGGAAACATGCAAAGCCAAAGAGGGTGTTTCATGTATCAGTTAAAAAAGGACATTTTCTCCTGTTTATTTTATTTCATTCACAATGATAAACATGCTCTCTTTTTTTTCCCTTTTTTTTACGTAGCTTTAAGACAAAATGTTAAAAAATTAAAACCAGCATTTTAAATCCAGAATCAAAGTGCTCTTTAATGCATCAGGAAGCGGGAATTTTCCCCAAACTGCAACTCTATGCCACAGGATCAGAAAGGGAGAACTGAAAGGGGTGTGTGTTTTGTGTTCATGTTCACCATCACTTCCTTTATGAGAATCATTTCCTTGTTACGGTAAGCCTTAAAAAATATTCTTGAAGGTGTGATGGCAGTCTTTGTCCAAACCATGCGTCGTCTTGCTCGGAGAGGAGCCGTTGTTGCCGGTGTTGAGGCAAAACAAACAGCTGTTAATCATTCAGTGAACTCCCTGCTCAGGCCGGTGTCAGTACTACTGTATAACCACTTAAAGGAAGAACACCAGCGTCATATAGAGCTACGGCCCATTTATTCGTGTCAACATCGATTCATTCAAGTAGCAATGATGGAAGTATGTTTTTTTAAACACATATTGTCATTTTAAAAATCTATTCAATATGAACCCAAATTTTAAAGATTTTTTCCTGATTATTTTTTTTTTTAAATAAGATGGATAAATTGGCTTTTGGTGTGAAGCAAAATGCTTCTTTTGAAAGCAGAAACTCACTGGGTGCAGTCACCTGAGGGGGATCCTACCCTTTTGGCCCCTTGTTTACTCACTGGGTCATCAGGTTAGGAAATATTTTCTAGTAAACAAGTCTCGATTTTCCTCGACACCTTATCCTGAGAGCATCATTCTAATGTGGTTTCTGCCTCGTCCGTGTCTTTTCCATTATGGCTCAAGCCTCCCAGCTGCCTGGAAAGCAGAGAGGGAAGAAGAAGGGGAACCTGATTCTGTGAATGACGCCAGCGCTAATTTCCCATTTTGTGCGGGCACAAAACGCTGCCGGGAGACGTATAGTGACCTTTGACCTTTGCGTCTCCGCAGGGGACGTCCTGTATGAGCTGCTGCAGCACATCCTGAAGCAGAGGAAACCCCACGTGTTTTACCCATCTGCCTACTTCCCTGGGAACTCCTTCCACTCGCTGCCTGAAAGCGCTGCGCAGCACCTGAAGCTTGAAGGTCGGTACAATAAATGGTATTTTATATGGTTTCAGCTCTGGATTTAGATAAATTTCAGAAGGCCTTCACTTGATACAATGGTATTGTCGGAATCTTACTGGAAAGCAGTGAAAGTTGATATTTACGGCTTAAACACATGTCCACAAGGGTCAGTATTATTTATATTCCTTATGGAATATTGGGGTATGAATACACTTTATTTTCTTTAAAAGTAAAAGTGCTTTTTTTTAGGAATATTAAAAAAACAAACATTTTTGCCACAAAAATAAAGAAAAAAAACAAACCCAGCTTGTTAATTTTGTGTATATGGTGTTAAAGATAGTATCAGAGCAGAGCATGAGTCGGCCTCTTTCTTTTCCGATGTCTTCACTAGGCATCCGTAGTCATTGTTATGAAGGAAGTAATGATAATGATGAGTGAAATACCAGAGGCCGAGTGTTTTCTGCTTCTGATCAGAGGAAATGTGACACTGCAACAATCATCATAACTTCACATGTTGATAGTAAAACCTGCTCCACGAGGAAATGCTGCTGTATTTACACAAGCTGCTCCAGTGGCTGACTGCGGTGATTAGTTCACTGGTGTTTGTTACTACGCTCTTGCTTATTTCAAATGCCACTTTGTAGATGTTTTTCCCCATTGCTTGTTAATGGAGGGGTCAGGACAAAATTCAAACTACTTCCAACACAAACAAGAGGACTTTTACTGAAACTCAACAAAAAAATGTAATGGGGATTCTCATCCTAACTGTAGGACATTAGTGACACCTAGTGGAGTCGTTTCTGTCAGCTGTTGCTTTCTTTTCTTTCTTATGTTGGAGGCCAGAGTTGGTCCCAGTCATATACTGCTGCTCCTTTATCCATAAACAATATCTGTTCACTGGTTCCACACCTGTATGGCAAACACAGAAAATAGTATACAACCAACCGCTCTCCAAACATCACTGAAGAGCTGGCCTCAGGCAAATGAGGGAATTTGTGCAACACTCAAATCCACACAGTGAGGATTTGTTCTTGAGTCTCGAAATCTTAAATGAACAATTATTTTATTAAAGGGCTAAAACCAGAGCCAAGGGTGACGTCCTCAGATTGCTTTTCTGTTTAACAAACAGTCCAAAATCCCAAAATTTTTCATATAGCTGATTAGTCAATCAGTTGGGTCTTTTGTTCAAGCAAAAATGTCAAACAACAAACAATGCAACAAAAAATGGTTTTCATTATCAATTAATCTGATCATTATTTTCATGATTAATAGTTTAATCATTTAGTCTATAAAATGTCCAAAGAAATGCTCATCACATTTTCCCAGTGGCGTCTTCAAATCGCTTCTTTGTCCAAAGACTTCATTTACTGTCAAAAGAAAAAGAAAATCAGTCAATCCCCACTTTTAGTATACATGTTTGAGAAGCTGAAACCATGAGATGTTAACATTTCCGCTTGACAAATAACTAATTGTTTCAGCGGTTTTTCAATAGGAAATAGTGTTGCTGTAGACGTTTATCACACATTGTATCTTTTGCAACCCCAGAAACGGTACGGCGGCCACCACGCGGCACAGAGCCACTCCCCCAACACCCACCAACCATCGAGCTGCGGCACCGCTCCCGCTCCCCCTACCATCCAAACACCAAGCGATCCCCTCCGGAGCTAAGCCACCCCCGTCCAGCCAATGAGGACCACCTCCAGACCTTCTCTCAGCTGCCCGACAGCAACCACCACCTGCCTGAGGAAATGTACCCTCTGTCAGTGTCCCCGGCTGCGCCGAACGGCCGCTGCTCAACACCTCGAGAAGCCCCATGCCCGGGCAGCCCTGGGGGCCCGGAGGCGGGACCTCCGCGCGTCATCCAGCTCATGCCCAGCGCCATCATGAACCCCCTGCTCCTCAGCCCGAACAGGAGCAGCGGGGGTGCCGCCATGGACTTCAGGCACAGCCGCGGTGGAACCCCGTCTCAGGTGACGCTCGAGAACGGGCGTGAGGGGAAAGTCCACAGTCACCATCATCAGATGCCACTGGCCCAGCAGCAGCAGCATCTACTGCAGCAGCAGGAGGAGGCGCTCTACAGGAACCACGTCATCATGCCCGTGTCTCCTCCAGAGGAGCAGCAAATACCCATTGGACGGATAGCAGGTAAGACTCATAGGGTTTAAGGTTTAAGCTCCATGAGGAGGTATCTTTATTTTAAAACACGCGATGTGAGTAGATCATCACAGAGACAGAAGGACGTTACTTATCTTGCACCTTCGGTATTCTCTGACACAAAGCATCACATGTAACAAAAAGTTCCATAGCATCTCATGATGATGTTGTGTCCTTCAGACTGCAGGCTGCTGTGGGACTACGTCTACCAGCTCCTGTCAGACAGCAGGTACGAGAACTACATCCGCTGGGAGGATGCAGAGAGCAAAGTCTTCCGCATCATGGACCCCAACGGCCTGGCCAGGCTCTGGGGCAATCACAAGGTGAACACACACTCTGCAGATGTTCAGTTATCGTTGTCTTTGCACCAAATGTTGCATGTTCCATCTAATGTTCTGCCCCCATGTAGCCAAAACATAATTTACTGCAGGTTTAATTTTTCCACTTTTCAAACTATGGTTGTTGTGTTTACAGACAGGTATTTAAAGCTACACAAATGAATAATTTATATATTTATATATATATTAATAATAGTGTTAAATTGCAGTACTGTATAAAACAAAGGTGAGCTCACAGAGAATTAGCACCCCTCTCTGCAGTTTCCCTCAGCTCTATAAAGCTTATTAGCCTCTTTTAGTTCATTGTTTTGGTTTCAAGGCCCACAAACTTTCTAAAAAGGCTATCATTTGCCTTAACGACTTAATGAGGTGGAGTTCTTCTGCCCACATATGACCAAAGCTTTAACTAGTGCAGCTTTAAATGTCTCATTTTGCAGAGCAGTTACGCCACATTATTATTATTATTATTATTATTATTATTAATAATAATACCTCTTTTTTTCCTCTCCCTCTTACAGAACAGGACCAATATGACGTACGAGAAGATGTCACGAGCACTGAGACACTACTACAAACTGAACATTATCAGGAAAGAGCCTGGACAAAGACTTTTATTCAGGTATATCAACTTAAAGACACCTTTAAAAAAAAAAAGAAGAAAAAAAGGTCAGGCTATTTATTGGATTGCTGGCCAAAAAGGCCAAAACAAAACACAGAAAGTCTCAATGAATTACAAAACTTGTTTTCTTGTCACACTCACCAGGTTCATGAAAACACCTGATGAGATAATGAACGGACAGACGGACCGCCTGGAGCACATGGAGTCCGACACAGACGAACAAATCTACATCAAAGAGGAATGCTGAGGAACTATGGGAAAGTGAGTCCTTGCTACTACTACTACAGCCGCTGATGCCTGATACTACAGCCTGAACAATCGTTTTTGAATACCGGAGCGCCTGGACATTCTCTCGTATCGAACCTACACAGACATGACGTCTGATCTCTGCCTTAGGATATTTCTCCTGAAGTTAAAAAAAAAAAAAAAGCATCATGGACCGAGCTGAAAGGACTTTCTAAGTGTTCCCTTTTTATTTCTGAATGAACTGCAAAAGCCAATCACTTTGTGCTTATGTCATTTTTATGACCCCCCCCCCCCCGGTCTCCTCACATGCATTATACTATGGAATTTTGCTGTTTGTATAAAGAAAATTGGGTGTGTGCGTGTGTGACAGGAATGTTTTCACCCTGGAATAAACATTTTTGATCAAACTGCAGCTCTTTCAGTATGAAGCATACTTAAAATTTAAGATATTTACCTGAATATCCTTCCTATATTCCTGTTTCTCTGCATGAAGAATGACAATGCATCAAATGTCCACGTGGTGGCAATATTGTGCCATTTCTGGTTGTCCCCAGTTCATCAAGCACACACACCTTCATGCAGCTGCACTTTATTTTTTAATTTAATTTATTAATTTAACTTAATTTATTACCCATTAATTGCCTTTTCAATGTTGTACTTCACTAATTTCTTTGTTGCATTATTTTTGCGTTACACTCCTTAAATTAATAATTGTCTCGTTAGTTTTTACAAAATCAGAATAATTAATTCTGTGAATCATTATTGTACAAATTTCCTAATGAGCCTTGCAGTATAATGATCGTGCAGTTTGTGACAACATTAGCTTGTAGGCTACTTTTCCCATATCTAATAAGATTATGATTCATTGTCACGTTGGTTTAATTGGAGGTGATGAGAAAAGCAGCACATACTGCGTTTGCGATCAGTCCTTGTGGCATAAATGGACAGTTAAAATCTACATATGCCACAAATCCTTAACAGTAATCAGAATACAGTAACGCGTTACCGGTGGCGGTGCGCTGTGCGCTCCGGAGTCTCCATAAAAGTTAGAGCGCACAGAGCTGAGCTGTCAGACTGGGGAGAGACGCGGCGGAGCAAAGACTGGAGGCTGAGGTGATTGATCAGGATCGATTCCACTTTGAGAAATTAATCTGTTTGAAGTGTGCGGTCTGAGCCTCTGGGTGACTGTGGGCGCAGTTAAAGCTTATTATCCGCTTGAGTGTTAACAGACTTCTCCGGACTATCGGAATAAAAAGAGAGAGGGGGTTTGGATGCTGGAGAATCTCGCCTGTGCCGCGGATGAGGTGCCCACTCTGCCGCGTTAGAAGAAGAAGAATCGTGTCTGATTTCTGATAAGGCTGTTTTGATTTCATCCGGGGAAAAAAGGCACCACTCCCGGTTCTTTTTTTTCACCTGTCCAGGACGCAAATGTCTCCACATCACAGACTCACCACTGGATTGTAGTAGCAGCCCTGCCGATGGTTTGAAAGGGCGTTAAGGTGCGGGAAGGGAGTGGGACAATTACAGGTAAGAGCAATTCATTTTCCTGCCATCTTTCGGGGGCCGGGAAGAGTCCACCCCCCCCCCCACCGCTTAGGGCGCACAGTCAGGCGCAAAAAAGAGTGTTTTATTTAGGGACCACTAGCACATCAATATCCAATCAGAATGTAACAATTACCGCAAACACGAGCATTATAGGCCTGGTTCTACTGCCATCACCCCCCATTCTTTTGCAGGAAGGCATTAATGAAAAATATTTTTCTTAAAACAAAGAGATTAAATTGATTTCATTTTCCTCCATGAACAGAGACCAGACAGTCTGATTGCAGTCATTTCTGTACATGCTACCCAGGACAGTGATGCCTCATTCTTCTAGAAAACTGGAGTTAGAGATTTTCCTTTCAGTTGACTTTATATTATTGATGCTGGATCTGTAAATTTGCAAAATCTTCCATGAAGGCTCTTCGAAACTTCACCTCATAAGACCAAACTCCTGTGTTAAAATAAGAAGTATTTAGTTAAATCCAGTCTTTGGCTTTGGTAAGGGGAGTTTTCCAGTTGTTAGTCCCTGCCGTGGAGCTTTAATTCATTTTACATTATCAAAACCAAATCAGCACTGCCCTCCATGAAGTCCTGAGTATATGTACAGCCAGACTGTTTTACAAAGTCAAGAACACAGGTTTTTACATCAGCTGTGTGGTCTTATCAATGTGTTACTGTAAGATCTCAGAACTTATACTGTACGCAGAAATACGTCTCATGGTTTGGTGTTATTGGTAGACGTGCCATGACCAATGCAAACCCTGTCAACCCTGCTTTAATAGCGATATATCAATTTGGCCTCCTGCACTGAGACTAATGTCAGCTCACCAACCGTGCAAGTCCTCTGATGATGAAACGCAGTGTCACAGAGGCAGGAAGTACTGGCAGGCTGACAGGGACACTTCCTCCTCCACCTGCTGCCATAGAACTAATGCTTTTAATTTGCTAAATACAACAGGAACAAAAGGAATTGGACACGCTGACAGCTTACAAGACAGGTTGCACAGAACAGGGGTGATACAGGGAATGGAGGAGGATAGGAAGACAGAAATAACTAACACACCTAAAAGTATACAGTGGAGCTGGCAGGGGTGAAGGGGCACAATGAAGTATAACTTCTCAGAGGTGGAGCTGCTGTGATGGTGAAACTAGAAAAAACTGCTAAACCTCAAAGAACAACACATTTTTTATTACGCTGGACAGGCTAATTCTGTCTGTTAGTAACATTAACTTCATCCTTTTCCCTGACATTTAGTTTGACATCACATAACCAGAAAAAAAACTACTATTACCATTATTACTGCATATTACTGGCACTAAATAAATAAATAAGTACTTTTTCAGACCACAAAAATAATCTAATCTCATTCAAAATTGTACTCATACTTTACTCAAGTATTTCCATGTTATGATACGTTATATACTGCTGCACCACATTTCAGAGGGGGAATATTGAACGACATTATTTGGCAGCTATTACGTTTTTGAAATTCATATTTTACATATCAAGGTGAGCTTTTAAAATGTGCTCTGCCGGCGTATAAAAGGCGGTGTCTGATGGGGTCATGCCACATTTAACCACTAAACTTCTCAGATGGTTTCGTGTAAATAATTGTTCAAGGCCCGATGATTTAATATCACCGAAAAAAAAGCAAGATTCAATTGACATTTTTAAAAATTTTTATATAAATTTGTTACCTAATTAATGATTTCATGACGCCTTAGATTTATCCTGTGACCTTTTGGAGGGGCCCGACCCCTATTGGGAACCACTGAACTGTACTCACAGATGAAATTATTCTGAAGAAGTAGTACTTTCACTTTGCTGCTAATATTTATTTACTTAAGTAAGATTTAGAATGCAGGACTCCATGAGTGAATCAGTACTTTTTGAATGAAGGATGCGGCTACGTCTTCCACCCCTCCTGTTTCTCAGCACAGAACAGAGGGATGCAGCAAATCACATAATGACGTCATCTGGCAACTTCATAGCAGCCAGTAGCTGCTTCCCTCAGACAAGGATTGGCACCCCTGCCAGTCCCCAATTAGCTGGGAGCATCAGCGGCAGCTCCTCCACTATGAGTGATTGGGTCTAAAGCTCGGGGCCACCTGGCTCAGGTCAGACTGGTCCCCCTCCAGCTGGGCAACCTCGCGCCGACTGTCTGGCCAGCACCGGCGGCTCAGCCAATGTCACCTTTTTCAGAGGGTCCCGTGACCTCGTCCTCGCGCTGCCTTGCCATTGATCCAAAGCGATGACACAAGGCTTCATGGTCCGCTGCTCCTCGCCAACCAGGCCGACTTGGTGCTAAACAGCTGTGACATGCAGCACACCAGCAGTAGGGGGGTCTTTGAATTGTCTTTGCGGGTGCCCAGAACTAATTTATGAAACAAACATAGCAGATTTTGGACCTACATTTACATTCAAGTGCTTTGAAGAGTTAGAACAGTACTGAAAAGCAGCCTTTCTGTGCGACATGTGTATGTACAACTCTAAAACTGCCCATTGGTGTTAATGTGAGTGTCAGTGTCAACTGGTTTGTGTCAGCCCTGTAATTGACAAGCGTCCTGTCCAGGAGGGTGTACTTCGTCTGTCTCCTAATGTTAGCTGGGATCCGGCTCCAGACCCCCTAGCGTCCCTCAAGGACAAGCGGCTGGCTGTACCTCATGGATAGATGAATGGATGAATATGGAGTTACTACAGTATGACAGTAGATGATAATTGGCTACATTAGCTGTCACAGTCCTGTAAAGTGTGATGTTACAGTTATACATTAGCTCACCTGCCACAGTTCACGGTATGGCAACTGGCTTGCTAGCTCTGCCTATCTTTAATAGTCCTATCTACGATTGAGACAGACAGCAAACTGATGTGTGCTCTCAGTTTGTGTTTCTCTGGTTGGGACAGGTAAGCTGCTGAACAGTGAACAGACTCTCCCTCGTTCAGTCTGTTCCTGCTGGTTGCTAATACTAGCTAGCAGCCAGGGTTTGAAATGTAATCACTAAATACATGTTACTAAATGTAAATTACATGGCAATTTTTGTAATTGGTAACATAATTCATTGGATTACAAAAAAAAGTAATATTGCACATTATACTTAAAAAAATGGACAGAGCCACAAAAAATCTGGACATAGTCGTTCTTGTGTTGCACAAGTTTGATGGTGATATTGCCAGGAACGGAAGATTGTTTTGGAGGGGCTGCTGCTGTCTGAACCCTCCATCTTGACTTAACACCGATCTTACCTGTCCCACCAGGCCTGCCACCAAGTGAAGCACTTGCATTGGCCCTTTCAGACTCAATGCTAACTGAGCTGCACTCGTCGCTGACTTCAGCGGTTTGCTGTATCTACGGTTCAATTAGGGTTCAAGCTCAGCGAGCCGGGCGCTGCTTTGCTCGACACAGTGAAAAACCATTGTGGCACGGCTTAAACCAGTGGAAATGATGGGTTTCAGAGCGCAGCGGTGCTGTTGTACACTTCTGTCTGAAAGGGCCTTACATCAGATACACTTCTTAATAGAACATTTGCAATGAAATTGCCATATTTAAAATATGTTATCACGCAATCCTTGACCATGTAACTATAATCTAATTGCATTTTTTTTCAAATGTAAACTGGGCTGATAATAGTTGCCTATTTTTTGTAATTTGATCACATAATATCGATTACATGTATCTGGTAGTACCCGACCCTGCTGGCAGCTCTCTGCAGATATGAGACTGATGTCAGGAAACAGTAAGTGAGTTTGTGTGCGGACTTTCTCCTCTATAAATCCTCTAAATATGAGAGTGGTAGCAACCTTTTCATGTAACTCTTGACAAAGCGAGCAAGTGTATTTCCCAAAACATTGAACTATTTATTTTTTGATAAATAAAGAATACCAGGGCTAGACAACTTCACTTGTTTCCTATTAAAATATACATCACTAAAGATCTTAATACTGGTGGAGAAATCTGCCTTCAACATCACGTCAGCACGTCTGTCGGAATCAGAGGAATTACGACATTACCACTGGCAGTTTTTTTTCTCTTTGTTCAAAGAAAGTAGTCTTGAAGATGAGACTGGGTGTTTTTTCTCTCTCGCAGTGATGTATAAAAAGCTTTTTGAATGTGTGTGATGAAACCCAGTGAGCCCCAGTAAACTGCCCAGGGATTTCATGTTCGCTGCTCCAAATGAAAGCCCGGAGAAGAGGTCAGGTGCTCAGCTGTACTGCCTTGCTAGGCGAGTTTGTGCTCTCTTTTCCCGAAACCATTGGAATTTGTGTAAAACATCGGCGCCTGATTGGCACCCACCGTGCAGGTGTTTGATGTAGAAGCGAGGACTCTTTCTCCCGCTCTCTTTCACATTCTATTTGATCTACTGCTCGCCCTGCTCTCCCTGTATTTCATTTCCAGTAAAACAAACACACCAGCCGCTGAATAAACAGGAACGCTGTGGAAACAGCAAAAAGGTCCTGAACATTTTTCACTTTTACCTCTGTCTCCTCCTGATTAGATTTCTTTTTTGTCTCACTTGCCTGCTGCCGATTTTTGGCAGGGCTTTATTTTGATTGGTCCTTTCATCACTTTGGCCACTTTGGACTTTTGTTGAGTCACACATGTGAAAAATGTGACTGTAACTACCACCATCGTTTTTTTTTTTTTTAACCTTCTCTTACTTTAATGCCCTCTAACCACATGGCTGGAAACTCTGCATCCCCTGACCTGCTGGGGGCGTAATGTCTATAAAATGAAAAAAATTCTCATATTACAACGATTTTTATTTATTTATTTGTATTTTGCAATAGCTATATAAAAGAATGGCCAAATGCAAAGACTAACCCAGTAGCCCAGTATAGGATTTGCACGAATTGTCCTTTTTTTTTTTTTTGAGACAGCACAAGCTAAAAATAGAAAAGTCTTGTCTATGTACACAAATCTTAAAGATTAAATGTTGTATTTCAGATTTTTAAAAATTAAAATATAACCAAAATCATGATCTTCCACTAATGTTGACCAAAATGAATCCTATACATTAAATTTTGTGACTGTTTCACAAGATGAAAAACTCTTTTCCTAACCTTGACATGAACGTTGGCAGTGCACGCAAATTATATTGTGCAGCATTGTCCAATATGTTGTGGCTTTTGGCCTTTCCATTCCCCCAGATCACAGCAACAAAACCGGTTGATAAAATAATATATTAATTGATAATAAAGAAAACCACAATTACCAAAACAGGACCCAGGCTGTCAGGTAATCCCTTAGAGGCTCCAAACAAAACATGGATGCTCATTTAGCGTTTCCAAAATATAGAAAATGATGATATAAGAATTTCAATCAATTGAAATTTCCGTAAAAGGAGTTTAATATTGTGTTTTGCAGCTGTGATCAGCAAGATAAAGGTAAAATAGAGAACTCCAGATAAAGACAATTGTTGAGTCTCATTCCCAGATTGTCATATATCGACTCGGGACGGTGGCCAACCCAAAGCATCAGAATTCCACGACCTTGAAATGAAACTCAACAATCAACATTATTTTTCCAGACTGGTTTTCTTCACCTTTAATTTAGAGTATGAGGCTGCCCAGGCTCCACAAATTAAGCCTTTTTTAAAATTGACTTTTGCTTTCTGTGCACACGATTCAGTCTGTTGCAGTCCCAGAATCCGACTCTGCTGGGACAGCACTGGTCTTTGTGGTTTGTGTTCCCCTCATCCATCATTCCAACTCCAGTTAGCTGTGGTCCTATTTCGTGCAGAGGGAGGAAGAAAGAAGAGCGAGGGCAACTGAAAAGACAGTGAGAGAAAATGGAGATCCACTGGTCTGTGTCCAGGTTCTTTCCCCCGCGTGGCCGTTTTATCTCTTCAGCAGCGTCGTAGTGTTGCTCTGTGTGTGGCCCAGTGGTTTCTAAACATGTGCCCGTCACGCAGCAACTCCAGCCTCCGAAGGCCTCCAAACAAACACACATTTTGGACATCTTTCTTTTGCCCTTTTCCCCCTCTCCCCTCCATTCTCCTCTCTCCCAGCCACCCCCTCCGTTTCATTTCGATGGCTGATGGTTTGTGCAGAGCTGTGGGCATACAGTACTTTCATGATGTGAGCCAAACCCATCTGGGACTCAATATCCTGTTTACCAGCTCTCAGCACTCTGAAAACCACAACAATACTGAGCTGAGGCAGAAGTTCAGAACTCATTACAGTTTGTTCAGGTCACAGCCAAGGTCGAAGTCTTCTCCGTTACTCTGCCATGATGTCTTCAGAAAGCAGAGCCTGTTACTGCTGCTCTTTTCCCAATCCATAGGCTACATGTTTTGGTGTCATGCTTTGTGAGCAAATCTCCCAGCAGCCACATCTGAAACCGTCATGGTGGTCCACAAGATAACTGAGCTCAAGAAAAAAAAGGGAGCTATGTGATACTCCAAATAGATTTGAACGCTATTAACAAAATAAAACTCTTGGTAGGTGCTAGTTTCCTGTGATTCAGAGTGATTTCCTGTATTTCCATGAATATAAAAAATACTCTAAATCTGGTGTTCATTGTTATGGTTATTGACGCTGTTGTCAGCTGCTTGTTAGTCAAAAGGGTGATGACTTGTCTGCTATGGACAATTAAAGTAGATGGGAAAAAGGTGAAGAATGGAAAAGACTGGACTACAGTAGAAAATTTTGTGGTTACTGTGACACAGAACATGTGAGACACTTGAGAAGAGCCAGCTCAGTCTACCTAAACAAATTATTGCTAGCTAGCGAGCAGGCTCATGTAGAGACAATGATGCTAACGCTAAATAACGCTAAATATAAACATCCTACGTTAGCTGGGGTCCTCAGCCAAGCCGATTCGTTCCTACTAAAGACATACATTTTTCAAAAGTAATTTCCAAAAAAACGCTGGGCACTGCAGTTTTTAGCAAGCATTACTTACACAGTAACAGTGAATTTGCCATTGGAAATAATGGATTTCAGAGTGCAGTAGTGTCGTTGTCACGTGTCTGAAAGGCCCTTAATACATATTTGATGTTCTAGTGAGTGTTTTAGCAGTAGGATGGTATGTGTATGTGTAGGATTGAGTTAAACTACATGTTCATTATTTCATTATAATGGTGAAACATGTCATCCATTACAACAGTGTGGCTCATTGAGGTGTTTTTAATAGTTTTTGGACAAATGGAGCTTTGGTGGTCTAGTCAGTCAGGAATACTGGGACATTCTTTGTTAAATTCCTTGTTGGTTTTGGTCTTTTCATAGAACTTTTTGACACAAAAAATATAGAATACCGACCAACTTATCCATCAACAAGCAGACATTGGTTTACTTCCTTGTTCATTATATATTCCTCAAATAATAAACACTCAAGTTTCCTCTATCATGAGTAGTAAACTGAATTTCGGACACATATAATTCATAATTGCTCAGCACCATCAATAACAAAGCAAGTCATTGTATTGTGGGAACTTAACCAAAAATGCTACATGACAATACATGATTATTCTAAAGGTGAGAGCAAATAAATGAAATAAAATAAATTTGACCCTGAATACTCTGACCTCCACGATGCATGTCCAGTGAAATTTTGACACTGAATGGCTCTGAATTTACGACGGAGACAATTTTACTGCCGGGAAGAATAGTGTAAAAGTTGTGTGCATCTCAAAATTCACGGTGTTACCTCTGCTCTAGTTTTCTACTGGGACTTGAGTAAAAAAATCAAGCATGGCAGAAAATGTGTTTACATTACGATTTGGCGCACCCTTGCGCCAACTATTCGCGCATTTGGTCTGAAACTGGCACGAGAATTTTGGACACTTAAATAAAATGCCAGAAAGGAAATGGCACACAAAACAGGGAGGGGACAGTAACTAGTTGAGTTTTTCCGATGTATTTTAGCACTGAATACATTGTGTTGAGATCATATGGCACCTGTCTGCCTGTTTGAAATCAAAGGTGGGAACAGGCTTTGATATGCAGACATGAAGTACTTCACAGAGAATTTGTTTCGTTCATTAGACATGGATGTATAATATGAATATATTATATTCTATTTCAGTGCAGAGCTATTTAAATCTACCAACACAATAGCTTTTTGAACACAAGAAGGTATCCTTTATATCCACCCATCTTTCTTTATAATGATGTTAAACACTCATTTTGGTGCATGTGGGAGACACACGGAGTGCCTTGTGTGAGTGTTTCCCTCTGGCAGAGTTTCAGCCACTCCACTCTCACTGAGCTCTACGCCTCGTTTGGCTCACTCTGCACCCCTGGGCTATTTAACCCGGGGGCTGTAACCTAAAGACCTGATACTGGCAGCCTGTGGCTTTCAATCTGACCGCTCTCCCTCTCTTATCTGGCAAATAAGCCATTTTAATTGCTTACACACAGAGCCCTATCAGGCCATGTAGTGAGCATGGAGATAAGGGTTACACAGAGTCGGGCATTAGTAACAGGATGAGAGGACCGCAGAAAAACAGAGCTGCGGGATCCCAGGAGGAGGAAGAGTCAGGAAATAGCTGTGGCCATCCTATTAATTTCAGACGCACAGAGATGTTTCTCCAGCTAACTGTGAGGCTCTGGAGACGGCTGTTGTTCACAGAAATCAAAGGAAATTTGAATTACCTCGTAAAGAGTGCACTGACATTATCAATGGACAGACTGGGACCAACTAATGTGTAAAAACACAGAGGTTATTGAGCAAAACGAACTCGACAATTCAAGCTTTCTCGTGCATTTGTGCAGATAAAAACGAAATAAATATGTGGACTATTTGCTGTTAATTCAGAATCTTAATTAGTCCAGCAGTCCAGGGATTTCTCATGCTGACGTGTGCACAAATACTGACTTATTACTTATAATACTAACAGCACGCACAATACAGCAAGGACAGGGAACATTGAATGGCAATTCTGCAAATTTTTTAACTTCACTTCAAATAAAACACATGGATTATTTTGAAAGTAATGTGTATGGATATTTTATTTTACATTCAAAACTTTTTTTTGGCATTTCAACATTTTTTAGTTGACATCCAGTCATTCACAGCATCCAGAGACCTTAGTTTCCAAAGAGATTTGGATTGTTGAAGTTTCTCTGTGTATTGTTTTGACCCATGTGGCCCGCATGAAGAGCTAGTCAACACAGCGGCTGGGTAAATGTCAGCTACACTAGGCTTCTAATGAGACCAGAGACTAAGGAGAGGGCTGACACCATCATAGGCTCTGTGCTGAGAGGCTCATTTTACATTCTACCCGGCGACAGCTGGAGATATGGGAGGAGGGGGGATGGAGAAGCGAGGAGGCAGCAGGAAAAAGAAATGTGTTAGTTTTCAGTTTGCAAACATCTCTCAGAAGCAGAAATGATCTCACTGGTTGAGTTGAGCCTCAGAGGGCGGAGCCTAGATTGATTCTTTTCTGGTAAATAGCTGCACAAATCGATGTTTTTATAAAACAATGGAAAACGTGCAAAGAAAACAACTTAGAGGGAGTTATGATCCTACTCTGCAGGTCCCGTTTTAGCCTATTGTTTTGATTTTATGTCCGCAACTTTATTGTTGTTTTAGCCTCACCTCTCCCACCACAGACAAAGTTAGCAACTAGCTGGTAAACATAGCGGAGCATTTAGCTGCTAAAGAGTCAGATATTTCCCTTAGGATATGGTTCAGTGAGTGAGTATTGAGTGTGTGTTCACCAGGTGGACAGAAACTCCAAATGAACGCTAATTTTTCTCTGTGTCTGCTGGATGTGTAGTAGGTAACTGTTTTCTAAAACTTTAGCCATATCGTCTTTATGAGGTTATGTCAATGCTGTGTTGACAGCTGTCTGGTCTTAAATTATTATTTCAAGGCTTATGTGGCATCATGTAGAGAAGAACAATGTGTCACGATTTATAAAGTTGCATCATTGATAATTCTACTTTCTTTTACATTTTCATGACCGCCAAATGATTTGCCAAACATTAAAGAAACAGTGTGACATATTGAGAAATACACTTATTCACTTTCTTGTGAGTGTTTGTGACATGTGTCATGTCTGTACACTAAATGTGAAGCTACTACCAGTCAGTTAGCTTAGCTTAGCACAAAGACTGAAAATAGGGGGAAACAGCTAGCCTGTGTGAGGACTGGTAGCAAATCTGAACCAAAAAGCACAACACAGGAACAAACAGTTGCAAGGAAGTTCAGTTTACTTGGAATCAGGCAGGAGTCAAAAATCAGAAAATCAGTCCAATTAGCAAACTTATCAGACAAGGAGCAGGCAGGGAATCAGAGTTCAAAACAGATCATCAGGAAAACAGAATAAAGAAATGCTGGAGTGCTAGGTGAACACGCTGAACAATCTGGCAGAGAATGAGTGTAACTGTCCTGAATAAATACTGAGACCAAATGAGGAAATGGGCTGCAGGTGAGGAGATGGGCGGGGAAGACCAGGTGAAAGGAATGAGGTGATTGCAGGTGTGGCAGGATCTGAAACAACATGAGAGATAGTGTTATGGCCTGAAAACAGAGCAAATTAATGAACATCTAAAGTTCACTTTATAACTAACACGTTATAGCTTAGTCAATTATACTAAAACTGATTATTAAAAATTATTCTTTTAAGAATTTCTTTTACATTTTTGTTGTTCATCACTCAAAATAACAACCCCCCCCCCAAAAAAAATTGCTCAGCTGTGTGTGTGCCTATTCAACAATATATTGCCTTACTTACACTGTTGCGGTATATCTCAATATATTGGATCATGCAGTATCGTGATACATATTGTATAGATTCTTGCCAATATACGGCTCTAATTGGCATTGCATATACCCACTTCTCCAGGCACTACTACACCACTGTGTGTACTGTGGCTACACACATGAGCAGAGAAGCAAAAAAAATGTACGAGCATTTGTTTGAGTCTCCCTGCTCTTTAATGAAAAGAGTAGAGAGATGAATCAATTTTTGTGTCAGTCCTATCGATGTGAATAGTCAGTACTCAAAACAGACTCGGTTATTGATAGTACTGATACTTGAGGTATTGGTCCGCTCAATAGACTGAACCTCAAGAAATGGCATGGCAGTGAGCACAAAGCTAATATTATGAAGCCCCGAGCTCTGCTGCAATTACAACAGACTTCTCAAGTTCAGGCCAGCCATATTGGCCCACAGCTATCTCCAGTTAGTAATCTAGGTTGCGAGGTTGGTGATCTTTCACATAAAAATGAAAAGTTCTCTGCACTATGCCAAAACTGCTCTAGTGCATGATGCCTGTAGTGTTTAATCAAATGTCACACAGGAACAAGAATAAATATTTGAGTGTGATCCTGTGGCCTTACATCGGCTGCCATTCTTGCAGTCTGACAAACACATTTTCTGATGGAGAATAAGGAGCAGTGGAGACATTGATGAATAAACACCACATCATGTCCATGCCTCTGTAGCTCCCTGTCCTCTCTGGCTCAACGTCAGCCTACTATACGCTTGTGGGAGAGAGAAGTAACAGACATGCACTCACAGTGGCTTGCGAGTACAGTAACAAATCAGAAATGAGTAGCAGCAAGCCTCCACACCGCAGATCCCACTGAGCTCCAGTCTCAAGGCTCTGGGATCTGTTGATTTGTTGATGTACACGCCAGATGTTCCAGGTGCCACTTGAGAGGCGTGCCAATCTGTTATGGTTGCTGGACAGATTCATGCTCAAATTATTCAATTAGCAGTGTGTTTTGGCCCGTTAATAGCATCACAACACGAGTAAGAGGATTGGTATTACTTTATTTTTCCCAAACAAAACAGCTTGAACCAGAAACAGACTTGAACCAGACAGAATTTTAAAGGAACAATTCACCGTTAGATTTTCTAAAAATTTAATACACAGAACATACTTACAGACTATGCATTTATAAGGGTATGGAGAGAAAAGGTGAACAGTTAGTTAGCAGCTAACTCAAACAACTGAAACAGATCAGCCGCCACATGACAGGGACGGTAAATGATTGTTATTGCCATGTTATTCCATTGTTTAGAAAGTACTGCGCGACACGTAGGTAGAACGTCACACTAGATGCTGTAACGCTGCTGTGATGCACGTTACGACTCTTTTGATTGCCGGCTTGCTATCTAAAATCACACAATGGTGTGACACAACCTATAGCATAACACTAACTCTCACAGACACTGGTTCAGTAAAAGGAATAACTGGAAGTCACGCCCATTATTGACACACTTACCTAGCTACAGGTTTTACAGTAATAATATATTCTGTACCATTTTCTCATTGGTTTCCAATAATTACACAAAGGTGTCATCATTTAATAACCATATGCTCATGCTGAAGTTGTAATATATGACACCTTTAATGTAGACATAAGCAATGGGCATTGTAAATGTACAGACTTTCATAACACCTTTTTACTAATGAAATTTCATCCAACACCAGAAGCCTGGTTTTAGACAGGATTGTCTGATGTCAGTTCAGTCTAGTGTCAGTATTGTTTGTTTGGTTCAGCAGATGTCTCCTCTGGACATGTCCAGTGATGCCCAGCGGAAATTCAAATCCAAAAACAAGTGATATACCACACTGATTGAAGGTGTCACATTTGTCATTGATAGATGAAAAGCTGTGCCACAGAATGCCCTGTGACCCATCAGGACGGGATCTGACTGTTGGAGAAAGATGGCTCGGCTGTCATCCTCTTCTCAGCTGCCTGCACACACGTTGGTGGAGGTTTGGATAGTTCGAACGCTGCAGAGTAGTTAATGTTTCCTTTTCAGTCTCTCTGAAGGACACGGCGCAAATCAAGTTCTCAAACAGTCAACTTTAATGAGTTTAAAGCAGCATAGGAACCAATTACATCGTCAAGCTCCAGGTGCTGACAGCTAATTACAAAACCGGAGTGAGAAAACACTTGGAGCGAGCAGTACATTTCCCCCAGACAGCACACCTGACTGCTGAGAGTTATATTAAGGCAGTACTGTATATGGAAATACATCAGTCTAACTTGTAACTGTGTTGTTCTTTTGATGGCTGCTCTCTGTAAGCATCTCCGCCAACAGGGAGGAATGATTTTAACTTTAAAGGGCACCTTTCTCGCCTCTGCCTTGCTGCTAACTTGATTAGTTAATTAACGTGAACAGCAACAACAACCACACAAGCTAGTTGTTTTGTAGAGATGAGCTGTTAGTAAATATTTACACCCAGCAACTTCTAGATGAAGCTGCCTCTTAGCTAACTGAATTGACAAAACTAGCATTAGCATGCTAATTAAGACCCATTTAGACTGACAAGTGAAAAGGGGTACTATGGAATATGGCTGGCCAATTTTTGTTTTTAACTGGGAAGATTTTTTAAATTATATTTCACGAGTAACACAATGAAGCTCAAATTACAAAACATTCTGCTAATAAAATTGACCAAAGGACCAAATCATGTCGCTTAGGTTAGCATAAATGGATACTTCCCACTTATTATAAACTGCGAAACACTCATATTTCTACATCTATTGATATATAAACAACATAAAATACCTACATATACAAAAGATTGTCAGTTAAATTTAAGACATTGTGTAGCTCTCATAGAGATATTTTTTCGTAGTGACTGCTAGCTAGTTCCAAACTAGTTCCAAACTCGCTAGCAGTCACTAAGAATTTCGGAAGGACATGTCATACATTTCACATTCAGATTACTGATCACTGAACAGTTGTGTCTTGTTCTAGAGAGATCTTTCTAAAGCTTGACAAAATAACCCTGATGATTTCACCAGGCCCTTACTAGAGATTAAAAGTCAGGGTATCTCAGCCTGTGCTAAATTGTTTTAGATCTGTCTTTTTAAAATAAAAATCTGCCTCGTGTGAGCCAGTCAACCTCATGGAAGTTGAATACTAATCGAGTACCTCTTTAACTTCAAAACAACTCTTAAGAGAAGCGATATTTCACTCAAACTATAATAATCTTTTAACTTTAAGGAGAGATTGTGAGTAGGTCAGAACTCCAGCAAGATTTATATACTGTGTAGTATAGTATAGTCCAGAAACAACTATTATCATTTCATCACCCTGATGAAGGCCATAAGCTGAAATGTGTTGGTCTAATAATAAAGTGGTTCTGTATACTACAAGTGTTGCTTCATACTATTTCCCTTCTTCATGCACTTTGGAAGTGAAGTTGTGCCGTAAAACCCTGAGCTGTAATATGAGAACAGAAGAAAAGACTAAATGCTTAAATAAAATCTCTATGTTTGCATAACCCTTCATCCATCCTCTTCATGAAAGCACGCTATCAGCACACTGCAATTTGCAGTTGCTTCCTGAGGTGTTGGTTTTCCTCACCAGCCTTTATTCAAAGGTGTAAGATGTGGTACATACTGAGGAGTGTGTATATGTACGCATCAGAGCCGCCCTGTTAATAAGAAGCACTTTCAAAAGCTAAAGAAAATCCACTGTAACTAAGAACAGCTCGGCAAACTATGCAGAAATGTCGATTAAATTTTTGTCTTTTGCTTGATCGTGCCGTGAATTTGAAAAGATCTACTTTAGTGGTGGGCACACCATTTGAATTCTGCCATGTAAGTGAAACTCATGTCAAACACTGCTGCAGTTGTTTGCTCTCTTGAAGCTGTCAGAGGATGTCATTTCAGAGAATCTAATCATCTGGTTTATTAAATATGAAGCAATGTCCACCAGCAACAGTAACTTTCTCTTCCAAAATGGAGAATATTTGTTTTGGAAATGTACAGAAATTGGTAAGTAACTAGCCCCCTCGTTACCACAAGGGATGGGATAGTGCGTTATAGGAATCATTAGGATGGTAAGCAGGCATCTATGACTGATCAGATTGTATTCTTTGATTGCTCAACCACAGAGTTTGACTACTCACTTGGATGTAGTTAGTCTGTCCCCTCCGGTCCATTCTGCCTCCCAGTCACAGTGTTGTGTACATATAAATCAAACCAGTTATCATGATGCAATAGCATGGCATGATTCAAAGAGTTGTTTTAGGGGCATTAAGCAATTATCCATTTTATTGACTGTTATGGGCAGTTGGAGGAGCTGCAACAGCTTCAGTTAAGTTTATCTCATCCAACTAAAGTCTGTGGAACACTAAACCACCACCACAATCTCCTCTCATTCCCATGGGCTACAGTGGCTTGACACAAAGAGTCCCTTTTGTACCCTAAGTAAGATCAGTAATCAGAACAAAAAAGGGAAAACTACTTCTTTTTATACTACTCTACAAAAGTAGTGTAAAAATAGTGATTTTTAGTATCATCTCTTATTGTTGAGCATGGAAGTTTATTCTTGAATCTGTGTATGTAATGTAATTTTCTCAACTCAAAGGTCTGCTTTCTAGCTCATGGGCCTACAAAGGCAGTGAAGTACGGTTCTCTGCTCTAAAGAAAGCATGCAGGGCCTTGTTTAGACTGACTCATTTCAATGAGGCCTACAAAAAAGTCGTCTGCAAATCAGTTGAACGTGACTCAGCATTTGCTCCAACATGACGTCATTCGGCAAGGTGCTGCCTTGCCCAATTAAAAACATACAAGCATACCTTCCTGGTAGATAACTTTGTCAAGTGAACATTGTATTTCCACCTTGCAATCTTTGTGCTGAAAGTCGTGTGATAACTTTCCAAACTGGACCTCCTGGATCGTATCACATGTCTCATCAGCCCCTGCATTATTTGCAAACCTTTTTATCAGGAGCATTTTGCTAATTTTACAATTTACCTCACAAGCATCATTTGAGGCTCCTCATTATTGCTCCATTGCTGCACAAACCTTCGTTAATGGAGTATATTGTAAACTCATGCAGTGTCTTGATGTCTGACCAGCCTTTAGACTGGATTCTCCAGTTTATATCTTCTCACCTGGGGCACAACACCAACACAGACCCTTGCAGTGATTTGCTGTGGGCTATATTCAGTCTGAATAGCCCTCGCGGGTGTCATTCTGGTCGGTCAGTTAGTCAGAAGGGTAATTAAAACATCCTGCTTTGTTAGTGGAATCCTTACTCTCCTGTCTTTCCATCCTTTAAAAAAAGCCTTAAACATTACCTAATGTATGTATGTAGCATGCACAAATCTTTGCCAACAGGTATTGAGTGTTTATTTTTAAGCAGACTGCAAATGTGTGGAAAGTTTCAAGGACAGAAATTTTGCCCCAGGTAAGTTATTGCTGGCTCACTGACGCTGATTATCCATTACAAACCTTTTTGGCAATAAGGCAGAAAGAGTCCTGCTTTAAAGCTGTCGTCTCCAGCTAATATGCAGTTAGTATACATTTATTACATCTAGAGGGATTGGCTGTACCTCAGCATATGTGCGAATTTGCATGCAGTTGAACCTGTGTGGCTAACCTCATGCTTTCCAGGCTTACGACATACTGAGCGCAATCATTTACCCGTCCAAACAGCACAACAGCTTGCAGAGTGAAAGGCCCTTTAATGTCAGCGTTTCAAGAGATTTCAGTCGTCGGTTTACCAAATACGTAGAGTCATGTGGCTGTGGAGGTTTTTAAGGGGAACTTCTGAGTGATAGTAATGAGCTCCAGGAGACAGCAGCTCTGCGGTTGTAGCCGGCACGGCGCCCAATTATCTGCTAGCACCTGTCGAAGTCGGTCGTGGCTGTACGGAGTGGCGCTTTCAGGTGGCACACTTGCAGTCCCACCCCTCTGCTTTCTACTGTATGTCCTCTATTGTCTTATAATGAGGGGGGGGGGGGGGCACAACACAGTGGCACAAGCACACTGATTTGTACATTTTAAAGGGGCTCTATGAAAGAAATTCATTTCTCTGAATTGTCCATTTTTTCTATTTTTCTTTTTGTTCATTCTTTCAGATGAACATGAGATTTGGACCTGGTCCTGACTGGTCCCGCTCACTAAACAATAACTGCAGTCAGCCCAGTCAGTGTGCCGCACTTCAAATGGAAAGATTCAGACTCGGCAGGATTTCCTCATTTGAATTAGAAGAGCTGTTGTTGACTTCCAGCTCAGCTGCTGAGCAGTGTTGCATTCATATGCACCAAATCAAAGAGAGATGACGGATGATGAGCAAACACAGATGTCAACTTCATTAATGACGATTGTTTTATCGTAGATATGATGCAGAGTTTACTTCTTTCTGCAGTAAGCTGATTTCTTAAACATTCTGTATAGGAGTAACCTGATTTCCCCAAGTTTATTTCTCTTTGAAAAAGTCAATTTCCTGACCACGTATACACATAAACAGGTTTCTGATCAGCTCTTAATATTGCGCATGTGCATGACAAAGACTTCAGACAGGAAAAATATGAATTGACAGCTTAGCAGCAAGATGAAAGGAGTGATATGCACATAGCAATGCATTATTATAGTCAGTATATTTCCATCTAAAGTCCGACTGAAACTGAAGAAACAAATATTAACCTCCAGGAGTCAAACTGAGTTGAAAATGTGACTATTTCTATTCAGGCAGGGGGCTGTAGGAAAAGCTCTGCACTCTCTCTCTCTCTCTCTCTCTCTCTCTCTCTCTCTCTCTCTCTCTCTCTCTCTCTC
>JBBPCS010000330.1:8217624-8237357 GCA_037974645.1 Hollardia meadi
AACATTGAAATATACACAACAATTCCCCCCCCCCCCCCCCCCTTTTGTTCACTTGATATTTGCTGGAAGTACCTCTTTATTGTACTTGTTTTTCTCTCTTTTTACCTGCAGGCAAAGCAACACGCCTGCGGGCTTTTTTTTTGTAACTGGAGATGCTGCATTAAATCCTCTTCAAATGCAAATTCCCCTTTTCCTTTTTACTAAAACTGCACAGTCTTGTCAAAACAAAACTGTAGTAAATCATCTATTAGGGACAGTATTTTGTTTTATTTTTTTAAACTTTTGTCAAATATTTATCTTGAAATTGTTAAAAATAAAAAAAAACTTTTTTATTCAAAATATTACATCTCAAACTGGTCCCCCTATGTTTGTTTTTTTTGCCTGATGAACAAATGATTCAAACCTTTAATAAAACATGAAAATGACTTCTCAGGAAAGAATTACTGAGATTGTTATCATATCATCCAAAAACTAAAATTTGGTTTGGCAAATAGTTTCTAAAACCTGGGCTACTGATAAGACAAAAATAATCTTTCAGACAAAACCAGCACAATCTCAGAAAATTGTAGAAATGAGCAGAAACTGCAACATGTAGAATATTTCATGTGGACAAGAATCATTGTATTTCAATTATAGTATAATGATTATTTCAGAAAAGGTTCAGTTTAGGCAAGGTTATAAGTTTGGTTTAGATGATTAAGCTAGTTTGGTTTGGTTGATTAAGAATAAGACTTTACAGTCACGCTAGCAGCTCTGTGAGAATGTACTCAGGCACAGCACATCTTTGAGCCAAATGTCACTATCATAGTTCCACTTGTTAACATTTGCTAATCAGCACTAAACACAAGGTACAGCTGAGGATGATGGGAATGTCATCGGACAAATTGAAATTTTGATCTGATGATGGCGCTACAGGAAAAAGTCTCTCTTTAGAGAATTAAAGTTTGGTTTTGGTCCAGGCTAAAAAAAAAAACTGAGCACAGTAAATGTCCCTTCACTTTTTATCATATACTTTCCAGTTGCGTGTCATTCTCCTCTAATTTTCCCTGCATGGATAACCTTGTTTTTGGCATTTTGCCTTTTTTGAACAGTGACAGTTGAGATGCAGAAATAAAACATGGGAGAGACTAAAAGAATATTCAACAAGGGGTCCCCGCAGCAGTAATAAAACTGGGGATGTTGCAGTCATAAGGTATAATTCTCAACCACTAGGCCATCACAACACCCCTGAATCCCACCATTTAGATTTCATGGCATCACGCCCCTCTTCTAAAAACTTTGAAAGGCAGAAATCTACAAAACACAACTGCAGCAGCAGCAGCAGCAATGTGTCCAGAGCTGGAGGGCTCCTCTCACACAGCGGCAGCGCAGCAGGTTTAAAGCTGGACTGTGGCCCGACCGACTGATTCCCGAGTGAAATGCTTTTCTCTGGCTGGCAGGGGGAGGCTGAGTAGGTATCCACGTAAAACTCCAACTCCAGTCAGACAAACCACAGCCTCTCAGTGTGAAGCATCTCCTTTAGAGAGACACTGGCAGCACTTCTCTCACATCTAAAGCAGCTTGGCTCGGCTTGTTGTGTGTTTGTGTTGTGGAGCATGAGTAAGCATCCTGCTACTTTCAGCGGCCTGCCTGTATCATTTTGGATGGATGAGGGAGGATGCGAGAGGGGGTGGGGGTTCCTTTTACATTCTAGCGGCAGCAGCAATCGCTGAAATGTTTGATTCTACCCAGTCACAAACAGTTAGCAACCCAAACACTGTCGAAGGAGCAGAACATATGGCGCGAGATATATTAGATTCCCCTTCATTTTAAAAATGTGTCATGTTTTTGGAGTTTGAGATATAAAACGTGACAGGTAAACCCCAGAGGTATTGTGATGCTCAACAGTTGCTTAACATCTTTGTCAGCTTTAATATCATTCAGTCACAGCAGAGCGGCTGATTCCATCACTGTTAGTCTAAGCAGTAGCCTGTTGCAGCGGCTGGGAAGTGCTGCTGCCCGCCAGTATAAGAGGCCAAGGTGAAAACGTAATTAAGTGCGTTTAGTTGAGCTGCTACAGTGCAGACAGTTAGGAGCAGTTTCACGCAGTCATTTCAGATTTACGGTTGCCTGCAGCAGCAGTGAGTATCTCGGCAGAAGGACACCTCAAGAAAATGTCACATGCAATTAAAAGCGATTGGAGGAGCTCGGGCTCTAAATAATTCAGACAATGGAGCGTGATCTGGAAATTGGCTCTAAATACTGCAGCGCTGCACTTTCCCCTTCACATGGTTTTTTTTTTTTTTTTAAGGTTGCTGCTTGTTGTGGGAAATCTAGAGAGGTATCAGTTCCAATCATTACCTTCTCATACTTGAGTATTCATTTACAGTACACTGATCATGTTCTTAATGATGTTTACAATGAGCATCCTGATTGGTTACCTCAACTGCACTGCTTCGAGCTGGTCTTAAAGGGACGCTCCAACAATTTCACACGTGAAGAGTGTCTTTTATGGCTCTGAAGGGAGCTCTCTAAAGTCTGAGAACATAACTGAGCTCAAAGGTACACAATGGATTGTTGGATGTTTCTTACCAAGACGTCATGTCTTGAAATCAAGACAACTTCTGAAACACACCAACCTCGCCCAAGGCTACCAAGCTAGCTGTGTTTACACAGAAAAATAGGCGAATTTAGCTTCTTGGTAATTGAAAGCCTCTGACGAAAGCCAGCACTTGCCAGAGAGTCCGGTTCTTTCTGTTTCTGTCTTTTCTTTTTTCCCTCTCTTCTCTGCTCGTTCATGAAGTAAAGTACATTTCCCCTCCATTCAGCAGTCAAATTAAAGAGAATTACTGTACATTACTGTGGACTACTGTGGAGCTCCACGCTTGCTGCTGCAGAGTCTGAGAAGTGAGAGTGACGAAGTGGCTAGCAATAGAGACCAAAACCATTTTTTTTACCAGGCTTGACAAAACATGTTTATTTCTTCTGCAAAGCTTAACATGCTCTTACGGAGGTTGACTCACTTTTGGATCCAGTCTCAAGCGGCTCCAAAAGCAGTTTTTGGCACTTGTGTGTTGGCTTAATTTTTCACCCCCACAGATTGTTGGTTAGTTATAAAGTGGAGGTCTGGAATGTGGGCATTTAATGAACCAGTCAGGGAGGGTCTAACAAAAAGATGCTATGTTGCATTATGGGAGATGCATTTTAGAGAGAGGTCAGGATATCTCTGCTGCTTCCATTATTCTATTATTTTTTGTTTTCAATCGTGCCTCAAGAGTTCTTTATGTAAGAGAGTACTTTATGTAAGTGGAAAAGTAAATCAGTGTATAAACCTTTCTAACCAGGAAATTGATCAAATGTAAAGAAAAAAACAAAACAGCATTCAACCCCAGAAACTTTAGGTCGCTTGAACAAAATGACCCTTTAGAAAGGAATATAAAGAGAGGAGAATTGGACCCTCTGCAATAAAAGGTTTCTTTGAAAGAAATTGGTAGTCTGCTGTACCTGGTAATTTTTTCTTGATGAGAGGAATACAGAGAAGGCAATTGAGACCCGAGAGAGATATTCTTGAGGGACCCAATCCGAGGGCAGCAGTCTGGTTCTGTAAATCAGGGTAATAACTATTGCAATGCCACTGGATTGAAACCTTTCTGATTATTCCTTTCCTGTTATTTCTCCAGCACCGCATCATGTCCGAACAGGCACCTGCGAAGTGGTGGCATTGCATCGCTGCTGCAACAAGAACAAAATCGAGGAGCGGTCACAAACTGTCAAGTGCTCCTGCTTTCCTGGGCAAGTGGCCGGCACCACTAGAGCCGCCCCGTCGTGTGTCGATGGTACGCTCCTGCTGAATATTTCATTTTTTTTGCTGATACTTTTTCCCCCAGATCCAAAGGATTAGTTTTGTTAGATCTTTGGAAAGTGTTTCAGCAGAAACAAACTCATTTTAATGTAATTTCTTCTAGAGGATGATGATGTTGATAACGTCAGAGGATACAAATAGTGATAAAGTAGTCTGTGACATTTATAAAATGTCACAATTTGATGTTTTTTTGGGAATATTAGGGAATGACATAATTACATGTTGGATCACACCTGAACAAATCCTCATGGTAACAAGTGACTTTTACTGCTCCATTATGGACACAAAAATCTTTTTATGCAGTATGACTAAGGGATTAGTGATAACTGCATATGATAATCTATTTTTTTCTCAATTAATTGTTTGGTCTACAAAACATCAGAAGGATTAAAGTGATCACCCTTGCATGGCGTAAAGGCTCTGGACATGCAATTAAAAAAATGGTACAAAAGAGAAGAAGAAATGTCTGTTTTGGGTGACAGGATCTCTTTTTCGCATATACTTTGCCATAGTGTCCACAAGTTCTTCTCTTTTGTACCTCTATAAAATGTGAGGAATATCAGAAAATGGTGAGTAATGTCTATCACTATTCCCGCAAGGTAACATAAATTTTGTCTGACCAACAATCCAAAACACCAAAAAGTTATATTTGGAGTTTTTGCTTCTAAAAAGACTTAATATAAATAAATGTCTTGAAGCTTGATCCAGTGAACTGTATGTGTGAGAACAATTGTAAGAAATCTCTACAGCTTATATTCTCGCAGTCAGTGACAGTTTGTGATTTTCTTCAACATTCTCCTTCACAACTAATATATTTAATAATGTACAGTAGTAGTTGAACTAGTAGTAGTAATGTGGTAGTAGTAATAGCAGTGGTTCTAGTTGTAGAATTAGGGAGCTATGTTTTTTTTCTTACTGGTGATAGTTACATCAGCTGTATTAACTTACACTAACTGTATAAGTACTGTGGTGTTGTAAGAAATAGCAGTAATAAAAGCCGTAGTAGCAGCTGTGCTAGTATACTTTCAATTTATGGTCAAATAGGCTGATGTCACCATTTGACTGTAAACAGGCAGTAATGTCTGGTTAATCCTAACAAAAGAGAAAAAGTAAAGTCAATGACCCTCTTTACATGCAAAAGAACATCGTGCTAGTGTGTCAGACCCCCCACTCAGCTGAAGTGGCTGCTTCACATTGGTCTGGAAAGCACGGATTTCTGGCTAAACTCTGGACCCAATTGTGTTTGACCTATTCCTTGACATTTTAGTATTGACATTTTCTGCAAATCAGAGCTGCGATCCATTGGCCTCAGTTTAAAGCTCCACGGGGGATTTTAGAAAGAAAAAATGATCAGCACTTAACCTTTTAATTATTCTTTCTTCTAAAACCAGGGATTACCTTTAGCTCCACTCTGTGCGAGACAATCTCCTCTTTATATGAAGATGAATTAACCTCCAGACATCTTAGAAAACTTAACTTAGAAAACAAAATTAGATTTGAATGTGTAATCTAGAGAGGTATCCACATAAAATACCTGCAAACTTTTCGAAATGAAGTTTCTAGAAAAAAAAGTGTCTTGATTGTAAGGTCTCTTTTGACTTATGAGCCAAAACATTGTGATAAGAGTAAACAAAATTGTATCTTAAAGCTACTATTACATCATAAATGAGAAAACTGGTGTGCATTGGTTAAGCAATTGTTTTCCTATAGAGGGAGCAGTGCTTTTTATTTTAGCAGACTCACCATCTTGCCTCTGAATTCAGTGCCACATCAGCATTAAGCAGTTGACCCCCAAAATGAAAAGTCAACCATTATCTGCCCACCCCCATGCTGATGGAAAGTCAGGTGAAATCTTTAGTCCACAAAACATTTCTGGAGCTTCACAGGAAAACAGCATTCTCCTTAACAACTGAAGAAGCTAAGGCCTTGTACACATTTAGAAACAACTAAAAGAAAAAATAAAGATAAAATGCCTCCATGCAGCTTGTCCAGCATAATCCAAGCATCCGTAAGCCCCATGATCCCAAATTGATTTGAAAATTTTTTTTTTTACACACGCTTTGAAGCCAAAATCCACTTCAGACACGGTGCACGTTAGTGCTTTTAGCTTTAGCTTTGTCTAGCTTTTGTCTTTTCAAATCAATTTTTGGCTTCCAGAGACTTGGATTATGCTGGGAGAGCTGTATGAAGTTCCCAGCTTCTTCAGTTGTTTAGGAGAATGCTGCCAGTTGTTTTGCTGTGAAGCTCCAGAAATGTTTTGTGGGCTAAAATAAATTCACCTGACATTTCCAATGGCATGGGGGTGAGTGGATATTATTTTCATTTTTTGGTGAACTGCTCCTTTAATTTCAAAATTACAACTCACTTTCTGCTATACTGTTAGAGCTATTATGTCTAACTTGCCAAAAATATAATCTTTGGCCATGCTCCAAAGACACTCAGCCATAGCACTCACATTGTAATCTTCAGTGCTGGCTTATGATTGTAATTAAGGCATTTTAACTTTCTTTCAACAGTTGTTCGAAAACATAAAACAGATGATTTATCAATGTGTGCTCAAGTGGCGACACCGTTCAGACCTCTCACAGAATCGAGCCCGAGGTCAAAGCAAAGATATGCAGCTAAAATAAAAAAGTATAAATGCAAACTTTCTGCTCCCAGATGTTCTCAGTCTGAGCTGCCTTTGTGTTTTCAAGCATCATTAGCTGTTAAGTAAAATGTATCACATACACTTTCTGTATGTTTGGTTATCCGTGCTCCCATTTCATTTCATGGGAAACCTTTGTGGCTTTTTAATAGCTGCTGTTACACAACCACCATCTGCTCGCAGTTGACCTGATGTGAGTTTTACACCACAGTGCTGCTACAACCACGGCCATGCGGTACAAATTGATTCCCTCATGTCATAAAGTATCCGTTCTGTGCAATTTATTCTAGTGAGGCTGCGTTGTTATGTGTGGATTATAATAACCGTCCTCTTCATTAGGAAGAACACTAATGCTGGTGGAGAGGGATGTGGAAGGTAGATAATGCCCTCTGTAATATGCCAAATTTAAATGATGTCTTGTACAATGGAGTAATAGCAGCTTAATGCTCTCTTTTATGGAGGCAACTGAGGAGGTGTTCTCGCTGCAGCTGAAGATTTTCTCCTCAAATGATATCTTTTTCTTTTTTTTTTGTCACATCTTTTTCCAGTTCCCATCTTGAGCACATGGATTTTTAATGACATGGCTCTCAACACCTTGTGTGTTTTAATATTCAAGATTGATTAGTCAGTGTTGTTATTCAAAAAGCAAATCTTACAGCACTTTAACTGAGACAGCTGTCATGATTTTATTGGTAAATGTACTTGAAACAGAAACACAAATGTGATCAAATAAAATAATCATATAAATTATATGCAAAAAATCTGAGTTTAGCATGAAGCAATGTGCAAACTGTTGATTTAAATTTAGTTTTAAGGTGAAAGTATAGGGTCCACATTATGTAAATACATTACGTGTACCTACAGATTATGTCTGGGGATGTGTGGAATACGTTTTCCAGAAAGTAGTATAAACTAGGGGTTCCCAACCTTTTGTAACTTCAGGCCCATTCCTGATGTCCTGTCAACAAATTCCTGAGGACCACCTTCTCAAAAAAATGGCAGAAAAATCATATAACGTATCCAAAAAAAGGAAAGAGCAAATCTGGTTGAAAATAGCTGCTACGCATCCGTTGTCTCAGCAGCTGTCCGTGTACGCATCTCTTTGGGAGTATATTCAGTCCCTTAACAAAACATACAGGCTAGGCACGGCAACATTGACAAAAAGGGTTAGGAAGCTAACGTAACATTATCATTAGAAATGTTGGATACCAATATTAATATTCCTTTAGTGAATATGTAGAAGATAATTTACATTGACAAACTACAAATATTCCCGTACTTATTATAGCAACAAGAAAAATCTCAGACTTAAAGTAATGCTAATTCCATCCAGAGCCATGTTCGTTAGCTTGTGCCCTGCATGTTTTCATAGTCTGTCCCAGCTGTTTTGTTGCCACTTCTTATCTAATTTTCAGTAGAATGAGTTTTTTTTTTTTCATGGGAAAAACATCAACAAATGTTTTTCGGAATATTCTTTGTCGACACAATAAGCATGAAGGCCTACGGACAACGCAAACGAAGATATTTCTGACCGTTTGTTCTATGACCTCTACATCTTACCAGCCTCGATAGTGGAGCAGAAATGGTGGTGTCAGATGCATCCGTGCCTTGACGGGGAGGAATGCAAAGTTCTTCCTGATCTGAAGGGCTGGAGCTGTGCTACAGGGAACAAGATCAAAACTACTAAGGTAAATTTAAGAAACAAAACCTATCACTTTCATTCTCATATATTCAAACTTGTTGAATCTGACCGTGCACGCTTCAACTCCTCAAGGTCAGCAGGCTGTGGCTTCTGTTACAGTCGTCTGCCCTGTCTTTACCAAAAAAGAGCTAATGTTTGCAGTCACTGCTTGGACCCCTGGGGGCCTGTAATCAATGGGCTGCCATGTCTCCTTAGCACTTTCAGGCCACTTTGAGCACACAAACTGGCCAATTACTCACTCCAGTTACCTGCTTTTAACGTTGCAACATGATGCCCTCATCCTTCAGTGTGTTATGACGACCCGTAGACTTCAGTTCTGTCTCTCTCCATGTACTTAATTATTTAAACTGCCCGCACCACACCTGCCTGGAGCCGGGAGCCTGGAGCCTGGAGCCTGGAGCCTGGGGCTATTGATTCAGGGACTTGTTGGGACCTCAAAATGGGATAGTTATATATATATAATTTGTTTCTCTTTGAATGGTCTGCGGTTCTGAGACCAGCCTGAATGTCTGGAAATAGGCTTTAGTAATTATCAGATCTTGATAAGACCTTGATAAGTATAAAAGTTAAACATATTCTAAACATTTTCTTTTGTTGTCCTCTTGAACACGGATGACGGGAAAGATTTCAGCGGACAGAGACCAGCTTTGGTAACGTCAGATGCTTCGCAGTGGAGTCCAGGTAATATGTCTGTTTTTTTTTTTTTAACTTCCAATTAAAAAATATAAATTAATTCAAGAGATCTGTCTCATTATGACTTCCAAGTGCAAAAAATATGTATGTATATTATTTATTGTATCGTGTCTCACATTTTCATTAAAACAGACAAGGCAAATGGTGTTATTAACCACATTTCCCAGTAGTGTAATAACTCTAGAGATGGAGAGAAGAGCGAGAAGATGTGCATGATCCAAAAAGGCAACAGCAACCTGTTCAAAGCATCAGCATGACCCAGTGGATTTATCTCGCACACCTTTGAACTCAGCTAGAGAGACAAGTTTCTTAAGTTTCAAATCTTTCTGCAGGCTGCTTGAAGCAGTGGGGGGGGGGTCAGGCTTTCTTCTTCACCTCTGCTGAGCTGTTGGGAAAACAGCACAACATAAACCTGGAATCCCCAGCCACGCTGTCCTCGATCACTCCATATCATAAATGCAACTCATATAGACTGGAAGCACCTTGAGAATTCAAAGCGTAAACAAAGCAGTGATGGGCTACTAAAAAGCCCGGGACACAGCGGGGAATGCAGTCTTTCAGTGTGGAGCAAATCTCAGAGTGATGAACAGTGTCTGACGTGCAAAGTTGTTGAGCTGCAGCATTAAATTTGTACATTTTCAGACCCCAAATGGCAGCAAGAGGTAATTTGTTTCTTTAGGACACCTGGAAATCCTGGAAGGTGACTTCGGCACACAGACAGATATCAGAGGGATGAGAGTCTAACAATGGCTAGTGTAGCTTTCACTGCTCTGATACCGCACAGATACAGGAGATAACTCATCAGTGAACCGTCTGTCTTTGTTATGGTACGGTATTTGTCCTGTCCAAGGGATGCTTGACTCGTGTATTAATGGAAACTTGAAATGGGATCTCAAGAGTCATTGCCAGCTGGTTGCACCAGCATATCAGAAGTCTAATCACACAGTTTTGTAGTTTGACAATCTGGATTCTGATCCAATATAGACCCCCAGTCACCCAATCTGTCGATGAAAGAAAATATTTCGTCAGCTTGTGTCAAACCACAGGACGTCAGGATAGTGAATGGTAGAGGCAGGTTTTCATTCCATAGTAACAGGTGTGAATGGTTAATGAATTCTGAATGATTCTCCTCCTGCTATCCTATGTCCTCCTTGATGCTAATCTGCTAAATTCCTGTGTGAACATTCAAATGGATTCAGAACCACTTCTTGCCTGAGAAGTTCCCTGAAGAACAGTCACGTTTTGATTTGCGGCGATAATTAGCCATTAGTCCTGACAGCAAAACTTTATTTGAGTAAGGGGGAATCTGCAGTGTCTACAGACGGATTCTCCCATAAAGTTCGTGCCTAGTGCAGCTTTAAAATGACCATACTATGAAAATTCCTGTGTTGGTACTTATAGCGCAAAACATATTGCTGAGGAAGGTACTGCGGCGTGCCAATTACACGGCTGAATTCCACATACACAAGCCCATGCACCTGCTGTCTTAAATCTTTCAGCCAAACTTACTTCAGGCATACATGGAAATGAATCCTTTGCCAGTTAAATTAGTACTTGTCAGCCACCAATTAAACAAACGCAACACCCACTTGAGGCCTTTGTTTCCCTCTCAGTAATTTTAGCATTGTTTGAAACAGTCACTCAAATAGTGTTAATGATTTCCCCCCATCCTGAAGTGAGACCCAGGGTAGATCCATCTCTGAAGACATTTTCTCATCTGACAGGGAGCGGCTCCGCACTGTCTTTTTAGCGTGGAATTATTCTCAAATTAGTACCACATTAATCACAGTGACAGCTCAGAATGTAAATGACTCTGTAAAGGGAAGAATTTATTGCAGCCTGCACAGACACCAGCAAAGTGCTGCGACAACCGAAATTTATGGAATTCATTTAACCCCGTGTTTAATATGATTGTGCAGGTTTTCTTGTCAGGTGATGGACTGATGGTTTTTGGATTGCTTTCCTTTTCTAATTGAGGATGATTTATCTGACACGATGCAGTGCCGCGCTGCTGCTCTGGCCTGTTCCGTGTCGAATGACCCATTTGTAAATTAATCCAACCAGGCTGTCAGAGCTGTCTGTTTACTATCAAAAATTCAGCATAGATAATGGAGCCTTACAAGTTCGCCGTCGGCTTCCCTCAGTCTGTCAAGCCTACGTAGCGGCTGACAGACGGTCAGAATCGATAGAAGACGTCGTTAAGAAGGTTGTTATGTTCCTCAAGAGTCTTTTCCAGAATGTACTTTTGGAGGAGCAGACAAGCTGCCAGTCAGCCACTGAGCTTGACAACAGGCAATTTAATGTCAAGGAGAATGAAAAACTTCTTCACTGGCATCCTTTATCCTGCTACTGTATCCTATTGATCAATCCAGCTAATCAAGTCTTTAATTAGGTACTGGAATGGTGCTGAATCTGAAATACTTCCACAGTTGTGAGGGTTAGAAAAGTTGACCTTTACAGTTGACTCCTTTCAGAAGGAGCTCTCTCTTTAAAATCAAAATCTAAGTACCACGCTGTTTGTTTCATCCAACTCTTCTCCAGCACAATGCCTCTAAAGGCCACTCGCAGGGCTTTTTGCTTTGGTCTTACTTTTCTTCAGAAGACAAACATGAAAAATAAACTGCAATAAATCAGCGTTGAATAATGCATCTGATTTTGTAGTTGCTTCGCCAACATCGCTGTCATGTCAGTCAGTGTGGGTGGGAGTCTCATGTCCTCTTGCTTGGATTTTCTGTTCGTAAAGTTGAGTTATTACTATGGGTCATGCTCTTTTCTTTTTCCCGTTTTCTTTGTGATATATGAGAGAAGCATTTATGCACAACCTTTATGCAAAATATACTGTATATACGGTATATATGAACATTATGTGAAGTATTATTTTAACACACTCAAATATATTCAGTGTTGCTTGCGGGGTAACTTTCTGAGATGGCGTTTTGATGCTGCTGCTGCTTTGATGGCTCTGATTTCATTTTTTTCTGTCACAGGTGAGCCAACAGTTCGGGTCTGATCATCAAAGGAGGAAAGAGCAATGCAAAGGACCATTCTGTAAATAGAGACTTCCTTTCTTCTGGACTGCAATTAATCTTTGGAAAACTCCGAATGCATATTCTTGAACTCTATAGACATGAAAAAAGAGAAGTAGATCCTATTGAAAGTACTGATCATTCAGCACTTCCTTTTGAAGGACTCCATATGATTAGCCAAACTGGACAACAGGATTTATTCTCTTGACATTGTACTGCTTGTAGTGGAAGACAATGGTGAACTTTACCTATATGTTAATTTCAAGAGTATTTATGTCATTTACAGGGGATTTTGCATCACAAATTGACCAGGGTGGGCAGCAGGTCAGTTTGTTGGAGGCCTCACAAATATTCAGTACAAAATGTGGTTTTGTTTTATCAGTCAATTGTGGCTTTCTTCTTTAACAAAGTGTGGTTTGAAAGATCAGATATAGATGAAAATATGTGGCGAGGCAGCAGATATGCAGGGTGATTGTCAAAGAAAAACACAACCACATTCATCAATGTATCATTCACAATGTGTGACGTAACACAAATGGAAGATCAACCAACCAACTCAATTCGAAACAGCGTTCACTTCCGATACATTATGTCACACGTTATGTACTACGTGTTAAGACATGGAACATTTAGGAACAGTTCAAACCTACCAGCTGTCAACAGTTGTATCCCATTGTGGTTCATTTGTCCTCTGGAAATCACTCTGCCATTTCCTGCCACTTCTGACAGATTTTGTTTTTCTATCACAGCTCTGGTGTTCCGATTTTTGACAACAGCGTTGTAAATTAATCACACACAGCATCTGTTCACAGGTGGTGACGACAATGTTCCTGAAACAGTTTTCAACTAGTTACTCGAGTATGATTTGCTGATCACCTTTCACTAGGTATCTGTGTAAGTGATGAACATCAGTAATAAACTATGGTTGTGTAACTAAACGACGTGTGTCTTTTAAGCATTTGTATGCTAACAATGACTTGTTTTTAGCCTTGTTAGCAGCATGGCTCTCGGTAAGGCCATGCTGGTCTGTCAGTTGGGCTACAACTTTGGTCCTGACTGAATATCTCAACAAAAACTGGATTTATGAAAGTTCGTACTGATTTTTCCATTAGGATGAATTCTAATAACTCATCCCCTCAATTTTTCTTTAGCACGAGGTTAACAGAGGTGTTTTTAATGTCCCCCTCAGGATGAATTATAATTACTCTGGTGTTCCCTTAATCTACAGATTTTTAAAAAATTTTTTCCAATAGATTTGTTCATGACCATATACCAAACATAAAATATAAGCCACACCTCTTTCCATTTATTTAGTGCTAATTAGCAAATGTTAGCATCCTAACAGGTTAAATCAAAAACGGTGAACATCGAAAGCATCATGGCCTACCTGCTAAAAGGCAGTACGTTAGCATTGATGTTGTGAGCATTTTAGCATGCTCACAGCTATTGACGTTAGCATTGGGCTCAACACACCACTTACTGTGTCTAAGTAGCCTACCTACAACCTAACACAGTGACTAGCATAGCTGTAGACATATGTTTGGGGCTAAGTCTTAACCCATTAATCAGATAAAATGTCCTATGGCCTATGGCTACTTCACCGGAATAAGATGGGGTTAGGCTTAACAGTTGAATGTTAATTTTTAATTTCCTAGTCTTGCTTAAATTGTAATTTAAAGTTTATAATTCTACAAAAACTGAGCAACTCAGCAGTCCATCTGACAGGGAATTATTATTATTATATACTTACTATTACTATTACAATCCACAGCCAAGCTGGTTTTCATGTTATCACAGTGGGTGAAATCACACAGCATAGAAAAGTGAAGCATTTTGATGCAAATCAGCAGGCAATGTGGTCATGAATTTATTTTGAATTGGTTGGAAATTTTAATCTCTGCTTTGTAGCTTCGTGTTGTTACAAATGATTGCCTTTTAAAAAAAAATTTTTTTTAATCTCAGCCTGCCTTCCAAGAAGAGCACCATCATCATGTTGACCCATTCTTAGTCCAATCGTTTTTTTCTTTGAAAAATGAAACAATCCTGTGAATAATGACAATTTTTTGTTTCTCTTTTGAGGGGAACTGGTACAACTCGCTCCTCATGAAAGTGTTCCAAAATTACACGTTGATTGCTCCTCACAGTAACACACGTACACACACACAATTCACTGCGTTTTGGCAACAATTTTCGAGCTAGATGGGAGACAACAGCAGCACCCTCAGGTTGTTTCTCCCTGCAGCAGACACTGAAGTCTGATTTTAAGCTAAGGCTGTTATCAAAATTTTATATCACCCAAGGATAAAAAAACAAACAAACAAGCAATCTGAGCTCTGCAGTAGCATCTTTCATGGTTTTGGTATGCTTTATCTGTATGCTATCTGCCTACTACCAACTAGCTTGTGGAACATTTAGCCAGAAATTTTTTCTCAGGAGTTGATGGAGACTTAAACAGAGATAAAAGTAGAGCATATATTGGACTTTATTGTCGGGTGACCAGAAACACAACTTCAAATGAATGCTAATGTTGCTCGGTTTCTGCTCAATGTATAAAATATGAATGTGTTAACAGTTTCCTAACTGTTTGCTAACACAATAGTTATATCAATTTTATAAGGCCGTATTCTGTCAGTTTTTTGTTTACAGCCAGCTGGTACTTCCCATGAGTGACAAAAAAATATCAATATAGCCAGTTTAAAGGCGTGGAAGGAGATGTGAGGCTGCCCTTTGGACCTGCGTTGGTCTGTTTAGCAACATATACTGTAGATGTATAAGCACAGTGTGTTGCTACTTCTATGTTCATTACGTAATGTAAAGTATTTTGCCCCCATGCACAGTCATTGGAAAAGGAGCTGTAAAACAGATAATAAATTGTTTCGAGGTAGGTGTGTCACAATACCAGAAATTTAGTAGTTGATAGCAAACCAGTGAAATTCCACAATTCTCGATACCCAAACTTGATACCACACGCAAAAACAAAACATTAAATCCCATGTACTTAAACTTACACTACTTTATATTTTGATGACATCATGTTAGCTGAATAACGGTAGCCTTTAATTAACACAGCATTGCCAGCTGTCTCAAACAATAAATAACGGTAGCATATATTTCAGGATAAGGATGTTGTTAATGTAACGTTAACATGAAATGAAACTCACCTTGAATTCTTTCATTGAATCTGGATGTCTGTCTTTGAGGTACTCAGTTTGAAGTATTTCCACCTTTCGTCTGTAAAGTTTGATGCCACCGTTTGCATAATTTATTATTAATCCCTGATGATCCGCTTGGAACATACGAGTACTTCATACACTATTCTTAGTGTTCAGAGGTGTGGGGCTGTTTGTTCAAGTATCGGGGCGATCGTGCGATGCATGCAACGGTGAACTTTATTTGTGAATAGCAGCAAAACTAGTAACCCTTCATTTAAGACTTCTACCTCTCTTTTTTTCTCTTTTTCTCAAACAATGTGTGTTTGAGAGACAGAGAGAGTGACAAAGAGAGCAAAAGAGATGGGGGAAAGGTACACTGTCTCATGCAATGTTTTTGTAAGTTATTAATAACTTCAACTATTAAACCTGTGATATTTTCTTAAAAGCTGGACCGAAATTTCCCGACCCATTACCCACAGGACCCAAGCACAGCGTACACATAACAAAAATCTATCAAGCTTATAGACTAAGGCTGAGAAAACATAGCTAGCTTTCATTTCCTGCAGGCATTGTGCATGGATGCAGTACACGTTAGCCAAGTTCAACAGGGTGGCTTTGGAATGTTTTCATCATTTCATTTGCTTTTTTGGTTCTCTTGCATGACTTAGCCTTTAGTGATGATTGGATCTTCAAATGTTTCAAAAAATGAATATGAATTTCAACCAGATTACGCAAACTGCAAACATTCTATTTCCACACGGCCACAGAAAAAAAGTTTTGGAGTGTCGTTCAGGCGCGCTCGTCAGGAGTACACCTATATTAGTGGGTTGGTTTTTTTTGACAAGTAAGGGCAGAGCTGTCGCTGCAGCTGCACTTTTTGCCATCTTCCATGTGTTGTTGTTCTTCCATGCGGGTAGATGCTCTTCTACCTTTGGCCTTTAACTGCAGACTAGAACACTTGTAGACATATATTATTGTATTACTTACTTACTGTCGATTTCCAGCACCGAAAGGCATTTTTGTCTGACGACATGGTCACCTGCCTTGACGAGGTCGGCTGGTTGCAGGCATGGCAGAGGCTGGATAGAGCATTGATTTGATTGGCAGATGAGAGCTGCCGCAAATTCATACAAGAACCAGTTTTGAGCGCATACTGCCCCATGAATCTGTCTGGACGTAGAGACGGCTCCTTGTAAGCTATCCTACCCTTGATGGCGTTGCACCCAAATTTGTCCAAACTGCTGACCCTGGTTGTCTAACACTGAAATATTTCCGATGTAACCTCTTTGTAATCACCAAAATTAAAGGAGTGTAACAATAATGGATGTAGCAAGTGCAACCGTAGAGTCTGACTGGAAAACTGGATACATCAGGTGCTCAAACAACCTGCTGCTGATTAGTCCTGTACCTCCCACACATTGATATATGGTTCTTGATGCTATCTCACATTCAGATTTCTTAATAATGCACATAATTCTGTTGACTAGATGAGAGCTTCTTAAATGATTTTAGCTGAGGACCCCAGTGAGAGATTATTTTTGCTTGCTCTGGGAAACAGGCTTATTAAAAAAATTCACATCTTCATCATAAAGGGACCAACCAGCAACAAGACTCAAATTGGGTCTCAACTCACAGTTACTGTTGAAGATTTCCCTTTTTCTTTTGTTGCATTACTGACAACTCCCAATTCTTAGTTGCTTCTCTTTCGGGAAATTACAAGGTGAAAAAAAAAATGTTTCCGCAACAGAGGCAATCGTGTTATTCAGCTGCAGATGATTGATAGAGAAATGAGATGATTTGAAAATACAGATAAAACACTTGTGTTTCTTTGGGTTTCTTCTTTTACATACCCCCCGCATTTGCCGCAGACACCGTTGCTTGTCTGTCTGTCAAAATAGTTACATTGTTTCCCACCGATCCATTACCAAACAGCAAGTCTATGAAATGTGCTGCACTGAGAACAGAAGACAAGTGCTGCCTAAAGCGTCTTCCTCATGTTTCACGAGGTGCAAGTGCTTCCTTCAAACATCAGGCTTCGTTCTTCTCGAACGAAGGCGTCCTTTGGCAAAACGACAAACATTCTCCATGAATCAAGAGGCCGTGACACCGCTGGCCTCCTGGTGTCAAAACAGTTTGATATATCCAGGGTCAATGCTAGAGTTCCGGTCGGTATCTGAGTCAGTTCAGAGGAGTCGGAGGAGTGTCCGGGGGTGGGGGAGCTGCAAAATACAGAAAAACGCGCTTTCAAACCTTTGATTTCTTTCAAGGGATTCAAATGCAGGCAGGCATTTCTCTTTTCCTTCTTTTTTTTCTTTTTTTCTTTTTGCTGCAGTCATTACAAGAGCACATCAAAGGGATCTCCTCCTCTCACCATATGCTGTATAGTTTCATAATCTAATGAGGGTTTTGTAATTACACAGTCCACCAGGGGAATGGAGCTCATCGATTCACTGTGCGAAGAAATTTCATTACACAGACCCCTCTGTAAACCGCTGTTGCTTTCAACAGCGTTGTACTTTAATTTCATTTATTCATTTTACATGAGAAAAGGACTTGTCAGAATTACACGTGGGAGAGAGAATTACAGATGTGAATGTAAATCACTCTGATAGTCTTTCAAAACTTTCTGGGTCGGAGGAGAGATGTTGAAAAGTGTGAGTGTCACGTGGAAAGGTACCAACATACAGGAATACAGGAATTTTGCATCTGATCATTTCATTTGTTTTCCCTATTCAACACAGTAGTCTGTATGACCTTTCAATATATGTGCGATATACAACTAATGAATGCTGTTTTTCATGGATGCACCTTACATCACCGGCAATAGGAAATCCTCTGATGTATTCATCAAGCCATCAAATGACAAATGCAACACTCGCTGTAGTGGAATTATTTATATGCTTCTGCGGGTATAATAAAGGCTATGACTGTTAGAAGTCTTGATTTACAGCAGCCTTCACACTGCTGCTGTGTTGGAATCCTTTTAAGTCAAGCCTGGGAACTCCAGTCTGAAACTTTGCTTTGTCTCAGCTGTGAAAGCTACATCTTCCTGTTTGTGACTAGAATGCAAACAAACAGCAGCTTATGGAAACTTATGTCTGAAGTCTTTATTCCATCCATCCATCCATCCATCCATGGGGATCAAAAGTGGCTTGACACATTGACACAGTTTGGCAAGGATTAAAATGTGATTAACTATGTAATGCCAGTCTGAAGGATAACTGTAACTGTAAGATTCACAAAAAAATAAATTTACACACCCAGAAGACACATGTTTGTGGCCACATGACAAGATATGTCCAATCCTCCTGTTAGCTCTGTTTTGATCTCCACCCATGTCTGGGGGAAATATCTGATATCCGATGACATTGGTCCCCCAGCAGGACAATGCGTGCTGCCACACCACAAAAACTGCTCAGGAACAGCCTGAGGAACGTGACAAAGCTTAAGGCATCCATCTGGCCTCAAAATACCCCAGATCCAAATCTGATTGAGCTACATGGGATGTGCCTGAAAAATTATGATCTATGGAGTGCTGCTGGCATGAGGGGGTTCACTTTGTCTGAAACAATGTCATCACATCCACATGAATACCGGGAACCAGGGTTTTCCACTAGAATATTTTACTGTAGCCATGATCAATGTCATTCACTTCGTCTGTCAGTGGTTTTAACGTTGTGGCTGATCGGTGTATTCACCAACTAGTTGCTAACTTTGTCTGCAATTAGGTGCAGGGCAGGTGGGTTTATTATTATTATTATCATCATTATTATTATAATTTTTTTTACAAAGAAAAACATTTGCCTGCTGCTTCCACAAACAAGGTTGATGAGAGCTGTGAGAGTAAATGAAAACATTAAAGTTGTGGGCCCTAAAAGTAAAACAATGAAATGCTAAAAAGAAGGGATGAGCGAGTACGCCGATATCTGTATCAGAATCTGTTCAATCGACTCAGTTATCTGTATCCGTATACGGAATGAGCAACATAAAGTTGATAAATTAAGCCTGAAATTGATATAGGTTGGCAGAACAGCCTCATGATTGAGCTTTGGTTCAAATGTTTTTGATCCAAAGAGTAAGACAACTATTTAGAGAACAAGTTCTGTATAAACTGGAATGAATCAACTTAAGTGAGCTACCCAGTGAGAATTTCCCTTCCATTATGATTGTGGATACTGACACAATGGTTTCTGGGGGGTTTCTGCCCACTTCTATGCAGCGTTTCACTTTAATGTTAATCTTTCGGTCTCACCGACCTTCGTCAGGGCACACACAACTAACAATGGACAGGCAGGCAAACAAAACCAATCACATTCCAATCAGCAGGATGCAATGTGTGCAGTGGTAGAGGCTCCACCTCCTATAGGAAATTGCGGTCTTTAAAGCCCCAATGCGTAACTTTTTTACCTTAAAATAACAGCTTCAAAATCATTTTGATGGGACACTGACTTGTAACAGGAGTAAGGAGCAAGGAAGAGAAAAAGAGAGAGTGACCGAGCAAGAGATCAGACAAGAGTAAATCTCGGTCTAGCTTTTAGTCATTGGAAAGAGCTAAAAGACACGAAGGGATGCAAGACAGACGCCTAGCTCGCCTTCTTGTTGCTGGACTAGTAAGGAATAACTTATTATCGTAAGCTGGCTTGCTGTGTGTTGTTGTGTTTGCTTCTTGTTT
>JBBPCS010000330.1:8247585-8265125 GCA_037974645.1 Hollardia meadi
CCTGTGTCATTCCATTTTATTACACATAACTTAATTTCTGAACTTATTTGTTTTGGTTTCTTTGTATGTATGGATTAATTGGGTTGTTACCGACATCTGGTGAAAATTTCATGCCAATAGCACCTTTAGAAATATATTTACTGAGAAAAAACTTATTTTACCCGCTGTGTATATATACATACACATATATACAGTGTATACAATCTGCACTGCTGTGTGTTCAAAAGGATGCCATGTGAAAGCATGTTCCCAAAACAGATGAAAAGGGCGAAAGCAAATCAAAAGCATGTAATTTCATGAATGTTGTGGAGGCACAACGGCTTCTCCGTCCTCTCGCAGTCATCATGTTCTCCATGTCTCCAGGGATTTTTTTTCTTGTCTCTTTATCATACATGCTGCCACTGCTGGGGACAGGGAGTCAAGAAGGTTCAATAGGGATGGTGGCACCTCCCGGAAACCAATTATACACGGGATCTGAAGCCTTCATTTCTGTGCTGAAGCTTTGAATGGTTTTGATATTCCATGATGAATTACCACAACCAAATGAGAAGGAGAGAGACGAGGGGGGAGCAAGAAAGCAAGAGACTGAAAGAGAAAATCCAGGAGGAATTCTTTGCCTTTACTCCCTCGGGGCGTTCAGTGTGTTGGTGGAGTACTGTACGTTTCTCTGGCAAGCGTATCTCCACTCTCCCACCCACGCAAGTCTCAAACCGAATGAAGTCCCAGCGGAGGAGTTCCTTCATCCAGTCGGAGTGTGCGTGCTCCTGTGCTGCACACCTCCTCTTAATTAAACAATGACAAACGCTGTTTGATGGAAGCTGCAGAAATTAACTTTGTGAAAATAAAAATAAAGAAGGGTGCAAGTTCGATTAGGAGGCAAAGTTGGAGGGAGCTCATGGCACTTTACATGTCAGTAAAGTCTGATGTTTAAATGTCTCTCTCTGGCTCAATGCCTTGTGCAAATTTCATTTCAACATGGGGTCGTTGCTTTATGTTTCCCAGGATCGCGTTCGGTACGGAGCAGCAAATGCATGATTACACAGACACAACAGACAGCTGTACACAAAGTCTTCTAGAGACAGCAACCATTCGAGCCAATGCCAGTAAGAATTCTCTTTAAAATGGAAAAAATAATCAGAATAATCAGCCTGGAATATAAACTCCGACTTAGCTGCATTCTTCTTTTGGTGCAACACTGAGTACATTTACATGCACACATACTGTTCATGCTGATCACTGGCAGTAATCTCCTTAAGGCAATGATTTGTTTACAGTGTTTGTACACGGCGCAGTTCAAAGTAATGTGATTTTTGTAATGAGCCACTTATTAGTGAAATTATGTAACTGTCGGCCTAGAACTCGCCGCTCCACAGTACAGTGCCGTGTGGTTAGCTTTGTAAATGAAACACCCACATTCTTTTGTCTGGTGATAACACACAGTTTGGCAAACCAAGGCCTTCGCTGTACAAAAATTGGAAAGACTGAAATCTAAATGACTTGACTGATGACCATTCACATATTAAGATGAATCCACACATTGACATGATTTGGATACTTATCAGCACAGGAGTGGTGAGAATTACTGTGTGAGATCTAGACCAGTGACTGGCTCCATACATAAAAAAACAAGCCTTCTTCTTCAGATCATGTTTTGAAAGTAGTCACTCAATATACTGTATATGCACAGTAGTTATGCCAGGCTCAGACTCAGACTGCTTTCAGTCTTTATGCTTAGCTAAGCTAATCACAACCTGGCTCCACCTCCATAATTGAAGCACAGACGCAAGATTGGTATCTTCTCATGTAACTATCAGTGAGAAAGTACACAAAACAACTATTATACATATACTAGCGGACAAAAGCCAGTGTTACAGTAAATGAGGTTCACGTATATCAGCACCGACTGCCCACAAACCACCACTTTCAGACTTGTCCTCAAGGCCTGGCGAGGAGCACCGGGAGAAGAATTCCCTTTAGTCTTTCCAACTGACTGGCCCAAAGTGTCATGTGTTATGAAATAGGTAAATCAAAAGGAGAAAAAAAAATGTCATCAGCATTTTAACCATGCCGTGTAGGAGTGCAGGTGATGTGTACGCATGGAAATATTGAAAATAAAGAGCTGTATACTTATTTTCTGCCAGGTGGAAGTAAATGAAATGCCAGGTGCAAAACAGCCTTAATTATGAAAGTGCAAATGACTTACTCTTGAAACTTCAGACTGTTTTGAATTTGAATGTCTTTGAAGCAATTTTTTTTTGTGTGTGGCAAAAAATCTTAGTTGTGTTACTAGCTTGGAACAGTAAAACAATTGAAACAAATGGCCTTTACCACTGCCTATTGACATTTTAATAATGCCTGATATTGTAATAATTCAGTCAATTATTAGTGCATAAAAACATTCAGTCAATTTCGTTGTTTCGTTTGATGTGAACTTTCCCATGAATTGTGCTGCACGTAGAAAACTACTGTTGAAAATCTTGTTGGCTTGGAGAAAAACTTTGTGACGAAGGATGAAGTTCACGGCGTGTTCGAACTTCAGAGAATCTGGCTGTAACAATGTGGAGAGCTGCACAGATTCTGGCCGGCATCTTTGCAAATGTGATTTATGCTTACGACGCAGTGAGGAGCTCAAATCTTTAATTACCGTGCAAATTACTGGCCACTGTAATTCATCAGCACACAACCACCAGAACCTCATTTCCACACTAATTTAATGAATAATTGCCTTGTTGGGAAACCTGCCTCTGCGAGTGTAATGGCAAAGGCCTTGGAGGATACGGCCACTAATGTGCAGTCGAGTTCACGGATTCAGCCCGAACTCCCGACTGCTAACTGTTTTTAATGAAACGCATGATGTTGTGGGGATGAACTGGCTTTAATTGCATTGACGTCCACGTCTTCATGCTGCAGGGAGTTCTGCGATTGTAAAATAGGTTGTCTGAGATCTCTGGTGCTTTTATTTCCCGATTCGCACGGCAGTGGATGAAGGAGGCTCAATGACCGTCTGCCTTAATTTGTTCCCAGCTTGAGAAGGGCCACTGACCACAAACTCCCATAACTATTTGAAAAATTAAGCCTAGCATACCAATGACTACAGCCAATAAGGCTGAATTATATTCTGTGCATGAGTCAAAATTATTTCCTGCAACCAGAGAAATCAAATGTCTGTCACATATCGCAGGTGGAGCTGCACAAGATTTAGTTTGCAAAGCGTTCTCTTTATTAATCATAATGTATTTATCTCAGATAGTGAAAGTAATTTTTGTCAGATCTTACTGTGCAGAAATGTTGTAAAGCTAAAATGTAATTACTAATTACAGCCATACAATCTATTCCTTTACCTGCAGAGAAACCCCAAAACATAAATCCAATCCCTCCTCTATTGATTCAACCCATGTTAACTGTCCTGTTAACTGAGAGAGAGGAATCCGAAGGGAAGCTGGTACAAACACGCTGACCTTCACTGCCTCCAAAAACACAAGATCCTGGAACGGCGGACTCGTATCCAATCAATTACTCTGTGGCTTAATTGATTTGCAAAGGTAATCACTGGGCACGCATCCACCAGGACGGAGTATTTGATGTTTTAATAAATGGTTTAACAGCAGAACTGGTTGGCCGGATCGATTTCAGCCTCTGCAACCTTGATTATAGCACGAGTTGGGAGAAAAACAGCAGTGTAGCAGCGGGAAGAGCCAAACAATGGGATTGGTTGGGCTTACCTTTATTGTTTGTGCTGTTGTGTGGCACAGCAGCGCAGTAAAGATCAAAGCCGACCACATTACTCAATTTCCCCTTACAGGAAGGAACCTGAGACCAGACAGTTACTGTAGATCTTATAACACTGCAGAAAATGCAGTAAAATGTAAAAATAAAGAATCCAAAACAGTCTTTTAAGAATCACCTACAGTTGACATTTACCATGAAGGATGCACACAACACTTTCTAACGCTAGAAAAGCTGAATTACTGCGACTGATCATTGACTTTTAAATCATTGACACATTTTCACTTCTCTCAGACCAAAAAAATCCTTTGTGATTTTAATTTATGAGATTAAAGATCCCCTCTAAACAAAAGTGTATTTTTATTATGTTTATGTCCCCCAACATTTTTGAGCTGGACTGTACTGACTTGTATCTGTCACAAGCTACATTTGGTACGTCACAAATTCGAAAGCCAATCGCTGTCTAATTAGCAAATACGACGACTGCCAATGAGCCAGTTCCCAGGTGAAACTTGGTTGGCTATGAAGATGTGAACACTCTGTAACATCATAGCAGATATTATTGTACATTACACAACCACTAACGCTGTCAGCCACTGCCAGTTACAAGCTAACTTAGCAAGTTAACTACACTTACCAATCTGATACATCTGCTAATTGCTGATTTTGGTGCACAACAGACTCCTCATCTGAGTCCGGGTCTAACTGAGGCTCAAACATGTAACGCTATGACGGAATCTCTCCCATGTTTCCTCTAACGCTAGCCATCTTGATGCGCACTGATCTTTCACCGCTAAACCTAATAATTCTCAATGAGGGAGAAAAAACAGATTTGATTCCAGCCCCTTTTCAGAGTTTATTTTTTTATTTTTATTTTTTTAAATTGCCTGTGGAGAAACCATGTTAAACAAAATATATCTACTAAACTAATGAACTAGCCGGACAAGCTTTGAACTAATAACTGTAGATAAGATAAGCTGCAGTCATTTGAACGTCAAATCCAGACTACACAAAATCAGCCTGATAATGATGTTGGTCATCAGTGAAGAAAATGCGTGACAAATTCTCGTTGACACTGAGTCACCAGTTTTAGTTGAATATTTCAACTTTTAGGGTCAACTTAGCTACTGTATTGTATTTAATTTTGTCATATGCTGGTGGTTCCTGCTTTTTTTTTTGTTTGTTTGTTTTTCACGGCCACTGCCAAGTACAGTTCAGCAACACCTGTAGAGCAGCCACCTGACACTTGACGATCTGAGGTTTTACCTACAGGATTCACGTTTCAGAGATATAAAAAGTGTACATTATTCTAGTCATAATCCATCCTGGACTACTGAGGAGCGTCTCTATTTTGAGGCTGCTGTCAGCACTGTCAGCTGACTTGTTGATCACACTGGACAGTGGAACTGAAAATGCGATGGTTAAAAAAAGTAATTTAGCCGACTTCACACTGGATGGCAGGGCATTGGAGCAGTAAACACAACTAGCCTGCCATGCTATTATCCTGTGTGTTGCACAAGTGAGATGCCTTTAAAAAAGTGCAGTGATTCAGATGACATGAGGTTCGGCTCAGGGGACTTGAGGAAAAACACAAAGCCCACCTTTAACACTAAGTGACGATGAGTGGTTCCAGGTTCACACTTATTCATAAAACTGTCAACATTTGTTGTTAGTGCTATCAGAGGGAAAATCAAGCTATGATGGCTTCGAAGTCTCATGTGTAGTGTGCCATGTCTCCCAGCCAAGCCACAGCAAGAATTTATGACTATTTTAACCTTATCTGATACAGTGATCATCTTAAAAGACAAATATATAGTCTTATCTTCAGCATAAGGCATTGAACTACAGTGGAAGATGATTCATTTCAAAGATAAATGCATGTGTATCCATTGAATTTATTTTTTTTCTGTGTTGAAAATTTATGCAAAATTTCAAAAGAGTGTTGTCCTGACTGCTGTTCAGTGAAATAAACATTTGATGACTTAAGAAGAAATTGCGATGCTTTAATGCAGCAAACTATGCATCCCCATGGGATACTTCTGCAGAAGTCCTCACATGGTTTACAGTGTCTTAAACACATACTAGATTAAGTGTGATCAAAGCGCAAACAAGCAACACAAGGACTTTAACTGTCAAATGAAATGAAAGTGTGATATTTTGTTATTTATTTATAAGTACCAGTGAACATTAATCAATTCTGACATTTTCCAAAACAACATTAATGTGCCAGGATTAGCTTAACAACTAAATTAATGCTACAGTTCAAAAAAAATTTAGGCTGATTCGCACATCTCCATTCTTCTTGCACAACTTTACTATTATTCAGATTTAATCATCTCATAGTTCAGGATGAGCAAGTACAATTGTCTGTCTCCGTACCATTGACTGTGTATAAAGATGGACGACATGAGAGCTCCCCAAAAGTGAAGGCAAAACATCTTGATCGCCCCCTGGTGGTGGGCTGCAGTATAAGTAATAAATCCCGCCCCTCAATGTTACCAGATAGGACATGGGCCAAACTAAAAACTCAAAGTACACATCAAATACATTTTTCCCAAAGATGGTTTCTGTCATTTTAAGGAGTTTTTATCACACTGATATATGCTCAAGTGTTCATTTTTCTGATCAGTTTGGTTTTAATGAGTTATTTGATGCTATAAAAACAGGGTGTCAATCATGACGATTGACAGCTGAGCCCTCGGAACTCGATACTGCAGGTCCACTTGCCAATAATCTGTACTCAGAATGGGCCTGGCTTAATGCGGATGTAAGTGGACTTTACCAGTGAAATGGGTGTGGCTAACTGGGATACACACGTCTAAAACACACAGGCCCCTTCTTCTATTTATCTTCACTAGACAATGTTGTTGCAGAGTTTGTTGTCTGTTGTTCAGATTTAATCATCTCACATTTAGGAATAAGCAAGTACACCATTATCTGTATCAATTCAACTAACTAAATGATCTGTATCCATATCTGTACTCCAATTGGGCGGCGCTTAACCTGGATGTGGGTGGTCAATAACCCTAAAATGGGTGTGGCTAACTGGAAGTTGTTAATTTAAGCCTGAAATTTATTATGGGTTGTTTAACAACATAGTTTGTCTAACTAAGTTTGCCACAAAAGTTCATTCCCAGTAGTTTTAAATTAATTGACTCTTTTTTTCCAGATAACTTATATAAAAGCTATGATAGTTTAAATGAGAACAAATCTCTGAAGTTTATGCCTTCACAGCTCATCAGATGATCCACCAGCCACAGTGCTGAGGAAACAGCACCTCTGGGGGACGTTTCTGAAGTTAACATTTCTGTGGGTTTACTCGTTGAAAGGCCACCCACAAGCCAGTTTTAAATGTCTTTGGGGGCCATTAGGGCACGTCATCCTTCACTGCAGTTCACAGCTGCATCTGCATGCTTCCATGTGGAATCAAACAGTGTGATCTGAAACACATAGACCAGACCACCACTGCCCTCTGAAGACACTGGCTTAGAACTATAGTTGGACCTGACACCACAGAGTTGCTTCACATTACTCCGAATTTAGCTAGGATGGGTTAAATGCATAGAATAATTTACACTATACGTTGTAGTGTGTTTGTGAGTGTATGTGACAATAAACCTGACGTTTACCTTTCTGGAGTTCATACAAGTAAATACTGTTAACAACATGACAAAAAATTTAAATTGATTATCAGTCCAGACTTCATTTTGTTCTATTCCAACTTTTCAGTCATGAGGACTTTCTACCCATAATACCCATAATAATGTGTTCCTAATTTCAGAATAAAGGTCCCATCTACTAAACACTTATGTAATGGTGTTAAAAAATTTGATTACATTTTTTAAAAGATTTCTTTCAGGCATTTTTGTCTTTATTCACAGACAGGACAACTGAAGATAGACAGGAAATGGGGGAGAAAGAGAGAGAGAGGTCCACAGGTCGGCATCGACCTCAGTAAATGGGGAGCACACTCTAAAAGGTGAGCTCCTGAGGTGCCCCACATAATCAGATTTGTCTGGAACCAGATTTTGACGGAAGGCTACGGTATGCATGGCTGCAGGAACGGTAAGACCTCACCAGTTTTAACCTGAATCAGATTCACAGACGCAGCAGGGCGTTTCAGTGTGGTAAGTTAGAACGATGAACACCGGTAGTTGCCACACACTTACAGCTATGCACAAGTTTGGAACTCCCAAACTGTAAGTATAAGCATGTTTCTCTCTGCTGTAGTTTTTCACATAGAACCTAATGTTAGCAATCATAGCTGACATGAGCTAAGGTTAGCGCTTGTTCCCGCAGACCTCAGCCAGACCAGCATAACATCTGTTAAAAGTTAATTTCAACTCAACCTGGTTCTATGTGGAAAAACAATGGCAGTGAGAAACAGATTTAACGTATTTACAGTTTGGGAATTTCAGGTGAACTCTAGGTGTGTGTGGTTATGTCAGAGGCTGCGGAGCAGACGTTGGGTTCAGACGAGAAATGTCTTCTCATTAGTACGCTGATATGTGACACACTCTCCTTGCTGCTTCCCTAAAAACAGCTCGTCTCCACGCCAAAACAGTGACAATAGACAAAAGACAGTGTATAAAAAGTTTAAGTACTGAAATGATGAAAAAAAATCATAAGGCTTTCATTTAAATGACACTGTAATACAAAAAAAAATCAAAAACAAAATGAAAGTGGTTTTATGTTTCAGTGTAACTTTACCTGCACAGCAGAAAACCAATCCCATTCAGCACCAATGGGTGTTGCATCAGGAGACATGACCTACCAAAGGCTTCACATGGCTCTTCTGGGGTAACATTTCACAGCTCATGCATGCATGCTCACTGGCAGGAGGTGTCATGCAGTGGTGGCTGCAGCACATGCCATTACATTGTTTATTTATGACGATGCATCATCCGCAGTCCTGAGGAGGAGCTCACATGGATGAGAATGAAGTTATTGGTTATTGAATGCTTAGCACAGTCTGCAGACTGTATTCCTTTGGACACATTCAATAAGCCAGCTGAACGACACCGACAGGGTAATCACCCGACCCAGTTTATTAACTTATTTCTTTTCTGTGATAGTGACAATGATCGCTTACATAATAACATCTGCATGACCTGTAAAGTATCACCCCACCCCACTCTGGTATGATTATTATGTTACCACTTAGAAAATGCCTTTGGTTGCTAAATGTACTGGTTTCATATAGCGACCTTGACATCAGAGAGATATGCCTTAAAAATACAATTCATATATCTTCAATGAATAAAATAAAAAATCAGACCTGGCTTCTACCACTTCCTCTCTGCTGATGACATCACTGTGCTCACAATTTGGAAAGAGGGGGTCATCATGAGTGTGGATGCCGTGGACATGATTGATGACAGAGGTCCACTTCACCACCTTCTCGGTGCCTCTCTCGGATGATGATGCAGTCTTATAGAGATTAGTTCTGATGCTCTGTTGCCACCTTTTCCTTGGTGATTTTGTCGATGTTCTTAAACAGCCGTTGGAGTATAAACACAGTTTTATTGTGAATGTTTCATTAAAAAAAGTGTATAAACTAAAAGATCTCCCCCTTTCTAGTGAGTAACATTTAAGTCATTTCAAAAGCATGAGATTAATATGAGGTCATACCTTTCTTCATATGCAAGATGTCATAGTACTGTATGATGCCTTTTTCTCTCAGGTATTTTTGAATCTGGGGAATCAGAACTTCCCCCAACCTCATCCAGGTCACCCACAGGTGCTGTATCGCATGCTCTTCACATGAAAACCTATTCAAATAATTTATAAAAAAATAATTTCAATGTTGAGTTTTATGTGTAATACAACAAATAAAATTTACAGTGAGTATAAATTTGCCACCTTTTCCATTTGGATGAAAGATTGACTGAACTCATAATAGTGGCACATCCAATCAGCAGTCAGGAAAAGTCTATTACACTGCACATTGGACATGCCTCAAACAACTGGAGGAGCCAGTCTTTACATGTAATTAGATACATCATATATGGGTGGTGAAGCTTGTCCGCTCAAGGGAAAGGTAAGAGGCGGAAAAGAAGGAAAGCACAAAGTAACACAAAGAAATATCATCCACATCAGAATAGGGCAGCCACAATATGCACAATAGGCAGCAGAGCGTTTCAGAGTCGTGGTGCAGAGCAGCTTGAAGGCTCTGGCACCCAGAGTGCTGAGTTTGAATATGGGGAAGGACAGAAGAGCAGCTGAGGAAGAGCGAAGGGTCATGGGTAATTGTGCGTTTTGTCTCTTTTTTTTGCCAAATGAATTATACTCAAAGTACGAGTGGAGAGCGGTGGAGAGCTTTCCTCAAGAACTTCCGATACAGTTGTCATTGACACTCTGTTGTCATTGGTGCACTTTGAGCATGAGCAGAGTCAAGAACTACAATGAAATCCTGCCATTCATCTTCGTCCTCTTCCGGCAGTGGTCTAAAATTGGGTGGAAGGGGCTGCAAGGGTGTATGAAGGTGCGGGACACTTTGTCCTGAATGCTTGGGTGCCAACTTGCACAGACATCTTCACTCCAGGGGTGCACGTTAAGGCTCACAGTGAAGATTTCAGCTTATAAAAGGGTGTAAATAACAGCTTTTTAGACTTGAATTACACTAGACAAGCTGTATGAAGCCATTTTATGTTATTTCAGGTGTTTTAAAACAATTCCTCATCTACTTAAGTTGTTTAAGAGAATGCTGCAATGCTGTTTTACTGTAAAGCTACTCTGAAGACAGAATTTTTTATTTTTGGGTGAACTATTCCTTTAAATGTTTAAATATAATTAAATTAAGATACGCTTACATCCACCCATCTTATTTAATGTTAATGCATTTTCAGTAGTACCATACAGGTGTAATAAAAATAAAAGAATCAGTTGGAAACGATATTTTGCCATCTTAAACACTGAACCTAAAAATTTACACTTGTACTTGCAAAGGTCGCAGACTGAGATGTAAGAAATGATTTATCGGAATAATCAGATTGGCGGAGAGCAAACAGGAAGGCGAGCCAGTGCTAAATCAAGACAGGCATCAGAACAAATAAACAAAAAACAAACAGCTGAACTGTGAGGGGAGCTAATGACTGAAGCTGACTAAAGGTAAAAAAAAAAAAAAAAGAGTCATTTCTAAAGAAGAAAGTGATGTATTGTTGCGTTGCTGTGCCGGCTGGTGCGCCTGGTTGCAGCGGGCCCTCAGAGAGCTGCAGTCCACCCTCACCTGATTATTTTTCACCTTGTTTACGGCTGCACCGCTTCATGGCACTGCCTCCATCTCCCTCCCTGCATGAACCTGTCTCATTATGTCCATCTCAACGAGTCACTCAGCCGAGAGGGAGGCGGGGAGGGAGCGAGGAGGAACGAGGGAGGGATGGGTAGGGGGGACAGGTAATACAAGGACAGGTGAGGAGAGACGATTAGAAAGAAAATGAATATCGTAGAGGAGTATTGTCTAAATCCGCGCTGACAAGAGACGAGAAAGTGTTTTGTGTGGAAATCACTCTGACCGTGTAAATTCATCTGAAGCAGGACGGGCAGCGAAGGACGAAGTAGCACCTTACATAAACCGTGGCCCTGCTTTCTATCAGGAATTACGTCTTGGGACAGGAGTAAACAGTTCTCACCGCGCAGAGAGTCCTGCAGCACTTTCTGTATCTCATTAGTCTTTCCTCATATGCTGTCAGTCACAGCTAAGGTATGAGCTGACATGTAATATTGGGAAAATGAATGTGTGTCACATTTATTTTCCTGTGAAATCATCATGCTTGGGAGGTAGCCTGCCCCGAATTCCAAACAGGATCACACACGACAGTGCTGACAAAAAAAGATTTCGTTTTTAGACTTAAGTTTGGGATGTACTCATGTTGTCTTTTACTATCCTCTGTGCTGGCACCTTACCTATCAGTGATCCTCCATCTGCTGAAGAGCCGTCCTGTCCTGGACCCTGTATACTGATGTCGATGAAACAAGTCAGGACTCACACTTTTTCCAGTCAAATCTATGCAGTTTTTTGTACACAGAGCAATGCATGAACAACAACATGTTAGGTTGTAAACTTAGAAATTGATGGCAATGTGATGCCAGAGAGTGTGAGGCATGCAGGGGAGTGCGACTCCAGTCTGTTGGCCGCTCTAAAGCTGCCTTCCTGTGATAAGAAATGTTCTCACTGCGAGGTAGGAGGCAGAGGAGACATCTGCAGAGGCAAAGTGCAGAGCAGGTAGATGCCATCATTTCATCCTCTGGTCACCGACTGTTTATAAAGCTATGCTTGTGATACCATACGAGCCCCTGTCACTGTGTCTGTCTTATAAACAGCTAAGTCAACTAAACAAAACTATATATCTGCCTATACTGAAACTCGGCAGCCCCATCTGACTGCTGACATTTCGCCATGCATTACGTTGTAGAGTTTTTTTTCTCCGTCACTCTCTACCTCCACTGCTTGGGTGTGTCGCTTTTGGCTACGCCACACACATCTCTTTGGTTGCACTTTGGAAAGGTCAGCGGCACCCAGGGTTAAAGTTGAAATAATTTGAACTTTGCTGGGCGCCAACGCTCTCCCCATAGGAAAACAATGGGACAGCCAGTGCAAAGTGGTTTCACCGGCGATCATGTGTGAGCTCCTTAAGGCTCTCTGCTCCGGTGATGACTGTCAGTGAAGTCGTCTCTTGCATGCGTGTCTTACGTGTGTCCACACAGACAACGTCTCTGCTGTGGGCTGCTACGGCCAGCCCTCATTTTCTACATAGAGTTTGCCTTTGATAATGGTCAATAACGATGGAGGTGTGATTTTCCTTGACCCTCATTTCTAGAGTGAGAGAGGGGAGGGAGAGAGAGAAGGAAAGGGACAAAGAAAGCACTCCAGAGAAATACTGCCCTTCACCTTAAGATTTTTTTCATGGCCTTGGCATATTCTGTAGATATAGACAACAAGACTGCAGTGAAATGCTGGTATGATGTCAATATGACTATCCCCAGATCATTTTTAGGTCTATTTTTGATGGGAACTCGCAGACAAAAATAGGTGAGGCTACAAATCTCTGCTCAAGGTAATGTGGTCACTCTAATATGTTAATATGGGCGCAGAAATTAAAAGCAAGAGGTTTCGCGGCGCACAAGTGCTGCTCACGGCCCTGGTGTGGATCGGCCGTTAGGCTGACAGCGCTATCAGCAGCCTGGCAGGAGAGACGCTCTGTCATGTGGAATCTTTAAAGTGTTTTAAAGTTTATTTTGGCAGTTTCTTCTTAATTTGGTGGTTTAAATTTTTTATCATCATATGTAAACACTGTAGATCTAATCCAAAAAAATACGGACCATCTCAATCCAGCCCGCAACAGAGGGTGCAGTCTACATTTAGATCGGACTGAAGGCCTGAAATTGACTCTTGCTCACTCAAGTGACAAATTACATAAGCTGTTGTGAAGAGGGAGACACGAGTAAGGATGAGGATTTCTTCAAAAGAAAGAACAGTTGACTCTAAATGTTGCGTTTTAACTAAGAGTGGACATCAAAATATTTCGTCACGTGTCGGTTAAAGGCAGTATGTTTGTTATACCAAGAGAGTATCGCCATGTTCAAGAAAAACAACATCATGAGACATTTTTCCACCAAGCATGCTAACGATGTCACAAACTTGTCATTGCAGAAAAGAGAAGAAAAGCCCTGAAACTGTGCCCAGACAACAAAGGTCAGTTCGAAAACGTCCCAATTTGCTGTAATAAATGGCCCACTTTGTCACCCTTCTCCTAAGTCAGTATGGCCCTCTGGAAAAAAAAATGTTGCTCATCCCTGCTGTAGATTATCAATTAAATAAAATCAATTAAATATCAATTAAATTAATAAAATAAAAAATAAAAAAACTGTACAGTTTTGACCATCAAATCACAGATGAGTAAAAAGAAATACATGAAACGGTCCAATCAGCAAATGACTTCCACAGGTTCCACTTCAAGTGAAGCCAGTTCGAGTTTGAGTCTAGAGATCAACAGGGAACCCTAAAAGTACAAAATGCAAATGTTCAAAGTGTGAAGTTGTTTCCTGTAACACCCCAGAAGACATGGTTGACTTTACGCAAATGTTTCTGTTTTCCACATACAGTATACTGGAACATTTGGAACTTTTTCTGAACATGTGGGAGTATGTGGACTGCTGGCACAAAATACCAGTGGCAAATTTGGACCTTTTTAATGTTATGTTCCATATAAAATAACAGAGTCCACTAACCACAGATACTATATATAACAAAGAAGTGGTATATTTTTTAAATAATACAACTGTTATATCTTATTCATGTCATTAACAAAATCCAAACTGACAACCTGTCCATTGATGTTGAAGTTGTATTGGATGAAGCCACTGAGTCCGTGGATCATCGATCTGTCCTTCTAGTCCTTCAGGGGTCTCCACTCAAAGGCACCACGCTTACGATTAGCTTGTCACTCTCCGCTCTCTGGAGCAGAACTAATCAGGCTATAGAAGAGACGTGTGCCACTGCTATCCATGCATGACTTGTCTTACCAATGTATGCAAGAGGCGAAAAGAAGCACAGCAGAATTGGAATTTATTACTAGAACGTCTCCAGTGTGCTGATGGGATACCGATCTGTTGCGCCGATAGAGACACGTGGAGTTCATCTGTCTTCTGTGTAATTGATCAGCAAGAGTGATTGAGTGTATCAAGAAGTAATTATATAGTGATTAGCAGGTTTAGACTGATATATTAATCTATTTGATACTGACTGTCAGCCAGTCATGTTACAGGGCTTGGAGCTTGCAGTGAGATTTGTTCGGTTTGATTCTGCAAAACCAAGTCATTTATTTGATATGGATATGACAACTGGAATTATATCAACCACAGATGATGTTCCGCATGTAAACAAGTGAACACGCACCTGTATTTTGTGATGAAATGACAAATCATCATCTCATTGCACCTTTTACTGTTTTTACTAGATACCACTAATACCCAATACCTCCGATGCAGATTTACAAGTCAAAGGCTGAGTGTTTTTTCCCACTCACCTGTTTGCAATAAGGCACCGTATAAATGATATGATGAATGTGGCAAAAGTCACATTTAGTGGGAATTAGTCCTGACATTAGCAAGTTAATCTAGCTAGCTTCTTTTTTTTAGTGCAGGCCTGGCTCGCAGTAGGGAATGTGTCCATAAAATGTTATGTCCTCTTTTGAAAAATGTACATAATACAGTAGCTGCAGTAATGGTCATCATAAAACACAAGATGATACAATGAAACATAGATAGGCCTAGTAGTTCCCTAAGCTACATTAAAAAAAGTATAAAAACATAATGAATAAATAATCACAATATAAAAATAATCACATTTCAAAAAATAAAATCAATTTAGGGTGTATTGTGGAAGATGAATTCAGGATTCTCACAGCCTGAGGAAAAATGCTGCTCCATAGTCTGGTGATACGTCAGCAGATACTTCTGTATCTTCTGCCAGACGGCAGCAGGGTGAACAGGCTGCCATCTTAAGTTTCCTTGAGAAGTACAGTCGTTTCGTTGCTTTCTTGTGTGACGACCATGACAGGTTCTCTGTGATGGTAATTACCAGGAACCTAAAATTGTTCACCAGCTCCATCTCAGCTCCACTGATGTAGACAGAGGTGTGTGTCTTTGCCTCGTTGAGCAGCAGATTGTTGTCTGTGCACCACTTTGCAAGACTGTTGATTTCCTCCCAATATGAGCCTCGTTGTTCTTTGTAATCCAGCCGATGATGGTGCAGGTGGTGTCGTCGGCATACTTTACAATAGAGTTCTCTTCATGTCTGGGATTGCAGTCCTAGGTGTACAGTGTGAACAGGACGGGGCTGAGCACACAGCCCTGGGGTGCTCCGGTGTTCAACACTAGAGTGGAGGAGGTGTGACTGCCAATCCGAACTGTCTGGGATCTGTTTGTGAGGAAGCCCAATATCAAGTTGCAGAGTGTGGTACTCAAGTGCAGGGTGTTCAGTTTTCCAATCAGCTTCATGGGGGAGATTGTATTGAATGCTGAGCTGAAATCCACAAACAACATTCTGACACAGATGTTGTTATTTTCAAGGTGTGTGAAGACTGAGTGTAGGGCAGTGGAGATGGCATCCTCTCAAGACTGACTTGGATGTTATCTTTGATGTGCTGGAGAATCGGTTTCTCAAAGCACTTCATCAGAATGGGGGTGAGTGCCACAGGGGATAATCATTTAGACTAAACACTGCAGACTTCCTGAGTACAGGGGCGATGGCGGCTGACTTGTAGCAGGTGGGAACTGTCTCCTCTCAGAGTGATATGCTGAAAATGTCAGTAGTAACATCAGCGAGCTGATTTGCACATATCCAACAATGAGGAGGATTACATTTTATGTTGGAAATGTATCACCTCCTGAACTAAATTTTTATATGCATTGAGAAATGGAAACAGAAATATGTATTTCTACTTAAATTGATTGCATTTGAAGTGCTTCAAATATGCATAAACACCAAAAGACCTGATCTGAACCCAGTCTAAAGAATAATCAGTCCATCTTGGGGTATTCAGGTAAGAAGTAATGTGGTAACACCACTTGGTTTTCCCCCCCATGATTCAATGAATCACACTGACACCGAGGCATGTGGGAGCAACGGGGGACGCGACAAGGCTCTGCGTGGACAAATTAAAAATTCAGCTCTGGGGTAAATTTCTCACTTGTATGCTTGGCCCCAACAGTACTACACTCTATGCAAACATTTTTCTTTTGAAATTAATTCAGTGCAGCATATGTGGCCCCATAAAATATTAACAGTGTTTTAATATTTTAGTGCAAATAATGAGAGCTCCTGACCTCTGTATTTAAATTTAATCATTACATGCAGAATTTATTAGCTGCATTTTCCCATTTCTGTCTCGAAAATTTTCACAGTAATTTTCCCAAGAAGGGATGAAACAGTGATGAAGAGCCTGTCTACCTATTATAAACACAACTCACAAAAGAAAACGAGTATTATAAAGTACCCATATTCTGAGGGTAAAAAAATCTCCCCACTAAATGAGGATGCCTCTGAGTCTGATCACTTAAACCCAAATATTCCGTCTTTGGACTCCTTTGTGGTAATGGTGATTGTGATAGGGAAAGGGGGCCAAGCATGAAGCGTGTGACAGCTCCATCACAGAGCGCTGTCGCATGCACCCGCTGAAGGTCAGCCACCACGTAATTGCTGCGTCCCGTTCCCATTTGTCTAAACCAGGGCATTTGCGTTGGAAAATCAGCTGCAGGTGAAAAGGCATTTGGCTGCCTGTCATCCTCAGTCACCTTCATCCCGGACAATATCAGCACAGAGCCATGACAGGAGGGCACAGGTATGGAGCTGCAGCCTCTTATCAGCCGGGAACACAGCCGGAGATACAGCCCACCTCAAATAACAATCACATATTCATTCTATATACGTGTATCTATATCATGGATAAACTGAGTAGAATTCTACATATGCATGTAAATGATATATTGGCAATGCAACAGGAATTTGAAGCTGTGCTCATACTTTCTATGATTGTGTATGTGCGTAGAACAGGGAGGCTACATGGACTGGTTATAGTGGGACAGAGAGGCTAAATGGACTGGTTATAGTGGGACAGAGAGGCTAAATGGACTGGTAGTGGAATAGTGGACTGGTTAGAATGGTCAAGCAGAGAAGATGAACCAAGAGCAGATTGAGGGTGGACAAGGCTCACTGAAGCTCAGACAGGTGAGTACATCCACTAGTAACGTAGTGTTGTGTGTGTGTGTGTGTGTGTGTGTGTGTGTGTGTGTGTGTGTGTGTGTGTGTGTGT
>JBBPCS010000330.1:8265225-8278228 GCA_037974645.1 Hollardia meadi
CACACACACACACACACACACACACACACACACACACACACACACACACACACACACACACACACATGCATGCAATCAGTTATTGACTGCTGTGCTTAATCACACACTTTATTCACAGCAGCTCAGGGACTCCTCATGTAAACAAGTGAGGAGTTTCCTCATCATCACACTACAAGAAGCCTTACAGCTTCTACTGTATGTATTTTGTATGTAGGTATGTATGTATAAGAACAGCAGACTCTAATGAAAGAGAGAGGTTTCAGGAGCTGGTAGTTTCTTTGACTGGAAACTCCCAAATTATGTATGATACACAAGCTCCACACACTACACCATATAATCCCAGTTTTCTCGATGGGGATTGTAGAGGTGTTCATTTGCAGTAAAAATAAAGATTGATAGTTCCACTGTCACAATAACAGTTCTTACATTTTATAGACGGTGCTGTAAACCGTGACAAAGTTTGGTGGTGCTGATACACAGGAGTGAAATGTCCCTTTGCTGACTGATTTAAATTGATGCAGGAAGCTAAAATGAAAACCTATACATAGCCGTTTTTAATGCTTTGAAACAGTGCAGCATTCGAGGGCAGGAGGTGTGAAGCTACTGATGTCATTAGCTTCTACATTCATATTCCAAATGCCGTACAGCCAGGCAATTACTGCCAAGCTTGACGAAAAAGCAAGAGGAGATTCACTAACTGCTGCTCATGGATTTATTAGCCAAAAAAGAAAAGAAAAAAATCAGCTTTGTGCTCAATTATTTAAAATAAAAAAATGCATCTATTCCCCCTCCATGATGTGAGGCTCCGGCTGAAGCGCCAGCCTGGTGCGTGACTATCCAGTGCAGGTGATAGGGAGATCAAATAGCCTGCCAGCCAGCCAAGGCGACCTGTGGCAGCCAGCGCCACCCCCAGCCGCCTCTTGAAAGGAGACACAATCCCGATAAATGTATTCCTGTCAACATTGCTGCGATGCCTTTTTAATACAGCCCCTGGAGGATTCGGGGCAAGAACAGACTGAGTCAAACTCCATTTCTCTCGGCTGGAAGAGAGATGTGACATGAGCCTCATGCGGGTCAGGAACAGTGAGGGACTGAGTGGCTCTAAGCAGCCATGGAGGACGATAAAGGCTCTCGGAACTTTTTGTTTCTGTGTTGGAGTCCGAGTAAAACCAAACCAGCCTGAACAGAGTGGAGCTGCACCTTTCAAGCTCAAACTCCATCAGCTATTACAGTGTGATTGTTGAAGAATGAACTGGGCCAGTGGTTGTCAGGAACAGGTCAGCACAAGTGTGGAAAGAGAAATATTTAGGGTACAGTCACACTTCCAGCAGAGTTGGTTAACTCCAGTCTGAGAGGTCCTGTAAAATCTGCTCTGGGGACATTGATCACAAGCAGCAAGCTTTTTGGACAGTTGTGGTAACCCTTTATCCCCACCTGCATGATTCCTATGGGTATAACTGTCTCTTTCTACTACTGTGTTCTAGCATTGTTTAAAGTGGTTGGCTGGGAATACCCTATGTGCAGATATTGCTGAAACATGCTGCAAACCACAAGGAAAAGGAAAGAGATGCGAAATTTGCCTTCATTCCGTCAGTTGCACAAGTTGAAAACATTCTGCGAAAAATTTGCTCGTGTCACAGGGCCTCCCAGAGTGTTGTGTGGTTAGGACCGAGCTGCTGAGAGCCAGGGGCACAGACGGACATTCTGAAGGACTTAATACCCGCAATCACATCGGATTCTTCTCTTATCTGGAGCCGTTAGGCGGTGGGAGGACAGCTTAAAGTTTGCTTTTAAACTTTTGGGATTAAAAAAGAGGATTTATCTACCTGTCTGAGCCTGCAGGTCGCAGATGTGCCAACTGCTGGGTGTTTATGTACCGTAATGTTGACTGCTGATGTCCAGAAAGGAAAGAGGACAAAGAGAGAACTGGAGTCTCTGGTGAGTGTTGACTTCAGGCAGTGGCTGAACTGACTTCAAACGACACCCACGCCTGCGGTTGCTCTCTAATGGCTAATGCACAGTAAAGTATTCTGGCTGTTTATTCACGCCGTTCACACAAGTAACAGAAATGATCCCGAGATCAAACTTGCGCTAGCAACACTAAGCAAAAATTCACTTTGCTTTCTGGTTGAACACAGACACAGATTATAGCAGCTACAGATATTAAACTACTGCAGTTTTAGGAATATCTGCTGAGGTTTTGAGATATCTATCTCTGAGATTTCTGCCACCACCCTTATAAAATAGTGATGAGTAGAATTTAGTTTATGGTCTTTCCAGAAACAGCATTGGATAATGTCCAGAGTATTATCCATAATACAGATATACATAAACAGAATCTCAGAAACTACCTTCAGTGGACAGAATACTGGAGCACACCACAGCTCCTGTCTCCTTGGAGGTTACATAAGGAACACTGCCAAACTGTTCATTGGGGCTTGCCTTCAGTCAGCAGTAGGTCCAAAAAATCTCATTCATCTTCAACTTTGATTATTGTGTGTTTTGTCTCCTTTTGGTAGGGAGGTAAAGAGAGAGACCCACAAGGCCTAACATCTGCACTATTTACATGATTATCATATGTGTATTAACATGACATTAACATGATATCATGATTTCACTTTTTAATATCACTCCATTGAACCTGGGTGAGGGTAGAAATCTCACAAACACAAGTCAAAACCTGGCCACACAACAGCAAAACCACAGATTCATATTTTAAGGAGCATCAGTGTCATCATTAGCTGCCACCAGAATTCAGATTGTAGTACTCAGTAACCTGAGTTTAAAGTGTCACCTCACATAAAACTTTTGGAGGCAGTAAATAATTCACTTTATTATTCCATCCGTTGATTCTGGTCCTCGTCTTTGTGTACATTGCAGCAATAGTTGTTTGGCTTTTCTGACAGAAAAGCATTCAATTCTACACCCCTTTATCCAGACATTAAAACAGGAATTGAGTCTTTGCAGTGTGGAGAGTTCATTCTTCCTCACCACTGGAGACCAGTCGACCGGATTTGAACACATCTTTTAAAATATGTGAAGGGCCCCCGCATTCAAGATAAAATAAGCAGTTAAATTGATAAATAAACTCGGCAGTGAACGCAGCCTTGCTGCATGCTCCATACTCTGAGCTGCTTTCTCACCCTTTCAGACAATGAGATGCTTTAAAAACCACCTCCATCCTTCAAGAAGCCTTCCGAAGGTCCTTCACCTGGTGGCCGATAATCGAATTTTCTCGATGTCATGCCCCGTCGTTACAGTAGCACAGCTTTCATGATGGCCCATCCATCGATTTTATGCCAGGGAGGAAACAATAAGGAATTGATTATGAAAGCCCCTCAGACCTTTTAAAGCTCAGCTAATCGTACACGGTTCTTGATGGGGTTACAAGCTAGTTTGTAGCGACTGGTCAGCTGCTGCATGTGAAGCCAAAGGTTTGTTAAGTTTTGTGAGGGTTAAAGATGCAGCAGCAGACAGAACATAAGGTGACTCAACTTTTTGGGAAGGTGCAGGTCAACTCCTCTATCCCGCTCTGCTCTCCGTCCTGATCTGGCCGCGTTACGCCCTCAACATTCATCGACATCTGAAAGGCTTGAGTTGAGCACTGAATATTGAGCCTTGCAGACACAGTGAAAAAGCAGGGCAACAAGGTTGGAAGAAGCAGGGAAAGAAGCCTGTAGGCAGGAAAGTCTTGCCTTCGTGTATACTTATCTGAGAGAGAATATCAAGGCTTTTTATCACACACAATCACAGAAAATATAAAGCATGTGTGCACAATGTTGTGCAGCAGACTCTGCTGGTTCGGGAGATTCCTTTCTGATTACAGCTAATTTAGAACAGGCTGCAAAACCTGCAGTAGCTTGGTTTTGTGTAGTTGAATGATTATTTTGAGAGATTTATCTATAAAGGCTGTAATTGGATAGGTTTGGTGGGAATCTCGTCATGATGCTATAGATAGAATTATCTCAGTGGCTTTTCATGGAAAGTTTCAGAGGCCCATGATGACTACTTTTTCAGGTTTTGATGCTGTGCTTCTGCAGATGCCTATTACATCAACTTTTAGGCATAAATAGCCCAGTTTAAAGATATTGGATTTTTTTGATTTTGCTTTTGCTTTTTATTCATTTTATTGTCCCTGACATATTTTATTTTATAGACTTTGTTTTTATCACATTATTCTTCTGATAGTCTTCTTGATTCGAGTTTAAGCTTTGATTTTATGTAACTGAAGTTGTTTTAAGATCGCTGTCTGTGTTTTATTATATTGATACTGTAAGAGATTCTTATAGTGATCAGTTCAACATATGAGCCACTGTACAGTTTGTCTGGAAATGTCTTCAAGAACACATTAGCTGAACTCGACCATGCAGACACGAGATCCATAACGTTTGCATTAGGTGCTCTCCGAAGTGTTTGCTCTGACTGAGATCAAAGTGGGCTGAGGTGCAGCCGCAGAGTCAGTGCAGATTATGGTGGACTGCCAGTTTTGGTTCACTGCCAGCGGCCTACTTTGGAACAGCCGAGCAGGGGCTGTTTGCTGCTATAGGGTTTTTCTTTATGGTAAATTACTGACAGTCCATATTATTAATCACCCCCAACAGATTTCTAGGGGAAAAAAACATCCAGACAGACCTTCAATTATTCTGCGTGTACACCCAGCACCTGCTGCTACAACAGGAAGTTCACTGTGATTTGAAAGAGAAAAAACTCCATCGAGGAATTTTTATGGTACGTTTTTTGGTCAGTCATCTGCTCCCTCAAATGTGCCTTAAAAAACCCCAAAGCCTCCACTTTCATATGTTAATTCTCCTGTATTTTACACTTGTAGAGAATGAAAAAATGTAGATGTTGTGGTTCAAGCAACCAACACTTTTTACTGTTTTGAGGTGTTTTTATTTGCCACCAACAGCTATGTTAGCTTAGTCCCATCCTCAATGTCCTTCCAACCCTGAATAAAAACATGTCATTCTGTCTGTAGGCTTACCTGTGGCTAACGTTAGCAAGCCTGCTAAGACGACAGCACATAAACTTTGGAATTACCAACAGCATTTGTTCTTTCTTGACAGAGGCTAACCTCCAGATACCTCCAGCCTCTGCACCGAGCTAACGCACAGTTATGCTATTGAAGGAAGACCAAACTGAAATCAACCCTTCATCAAACTCTTGGTAAGACAGCTAACAAGCTAACCTCCAAATTGTCAAAATTAATAAAGGATCGACCAAGTAGGATTCCTGTTGTGACTTTAATGTAGACTCGGGTACTTATTCAGACGAGAGACAGACATGTAAAACTGCCATCACATTTAGTGTTTGAAAAGAGCTTGCTGTTTAACACATTATAGGGGTTTACTAACAATGTGGTTAAATCAAGGTTTTTTGGGAACCAACTCCTCCACCTAAATATTTTTTTTAAATTTAGGTACCTCTTTCACACACAAGCTGAATAATGAGCACGGGTTCAGCTTCATTTTTCTCTATTCCTACCAGACTCAGAGGCAAACACTCACTATGTTGTATTTTTCCTGCAATCTCTACATGGCAGATGGAACACGTGTTATTTTATAGAATTTCTTTCCTATACTATGTTACATTATTAAAAGTGCTCTTACATTTAAGTATCTTTGCAATGGAAAACTTTTTTGCAGAAAAACAAATTTTTGCTGTTTGGCCATGAACGAAGGCTGATTAAACAGTTCTAACAACTAAGCCCAAAATGGCAGCCAAGTTTTTTTTTTTTATCATGCTCTAGAGTTGCAAATCTTATTTAGCATACTGTTCAGCAATGCTTTATGTATTGTATACTGAATATAAGGGTTTTCTGTTACAGGAATGCCAGGAACACGAGGGAGGGGTTGGACCCAGGTACAGATGCATGAGACAGAACTGGTTAAATTAACTGTTTTATTAAATAAAGGCAAACTCAAGTCTTTGGCAGGGTCAAAACCAATAACTTAATAAATAACAGAAATCCAGAATCCATAAACCAAACGGAGTCCAAAACATAGAGGCAAAAACAACTGAAGAGCGCAAGAAAGACAGGCAGGAACGGAGGTACACATGGTAACATGCACAATGAACTTACAAGGACAAAAAGGAAACTCACAGTCTTTAAAGGGCAGGTAACAAGGAGCAGGTGAAACTAATCAGGGCGAGGCAGACAATCAATGTGGAGGGAGATGTAAAGCAGGACAAGATACAAGAGGAAAGGACTACAAAATAAAACTAGAAACTCACATGATAACATAGGAAGTAACTAGCAAATATAACTACAAGCCCAAAACCATAACACAGGAAAATAACACAGTAAAACTGAAACCCTGACAATTTTCCATAGTAGGCTAAGGTTCATGGGTATAAAATATCAATAGTTTCTATCTATCTATCTAATTCTATTTAAAGGTTTAAAAAAAAACAATCCAGCACTGTAATATGTAATATTACGTAATATTATGTAATATTCTGAATATGATAACTCAATTTTGATTAAAGGTCACATTATAATCCCCGCTGTGTACTTTCAGAGGAAGCGGAAGCTAATTTTGGCTTCATTGTGGGTGGTTTTGTGAATTTAATAACCAAATCTAGTCTAGATGAAGACATGGCTGGTCACGACCTTCAGCTATTTTTATCTTTTATGGAGCTGTTGCAGCCTTGGCAGCTTTGTTTTCTTTTTTTGCAAAAAATTCTAAACCCACTTCTACACAGAGTCCTGAAGAACTCACATGCTCTCAACATCCTTAATTGGTTACAGCAACAGGGCTGTCGCAGGTTACATTTAACACTGCTAATGATTAGCTCATTGTTATCACGGTCTCTTTGGACTCTTTATATTGAAAACTAGGAATAATACATACACAATTGCTTAATTAGGTCTATGATTGAATATTCACACTTTAAATAACTATCTCTTTCTCACCCTTACAGTTGGAAGAAAATGTATTACCATTTTTCTTCGCCACTGTCGGCAAGTGCTTGCTCATAGGGGAATGTTGGGTCTCTGTAAATTAATAATTAATAACTAATAATAAAGAGTGTGGTCTAGACCTAAACTACATGTTAAGTGTCATGAGATAACATTTGTTGTGAATTGGTGCTATATAAATAAAGTTTGACTTGACTTGATCTCAACCTCTAAAGTTGAGGCATTTTTCTATGTCCAGGCCGTCTCTACAGGCTAACACTGTGAGAATGATTATAAACCCATTCTTTTCAAGTCAAGTCTGACATCAGTAAATGAAGCTTCCTTTTATTCCACTAAAAAAAATCTTCAAGAAATTTAACTTATTCTCTGGAGTTCAACCATCTGAGTTGTAATCAACATCCCTCCAAACCAAACATCCCACGTCTCACTTTACCGAATGATGCGCTGACAAAATAATACACAGGGTACAAATGCATTTACATATAAATTAAACCCCAAACCCAGTGATGACTGCACTGAAATGCTGTGTTATGAGTCGATAATTTAGACTAATGACTGCAATAATAGCGGTGTTACTGTAAAACAGTATACGTGGGATATCATTTGCCTATAGCGTGAGTTCCCAACATCCTGACAAACACCAGCATCAGTGTTATTTTCTAAACTGCTTACAGAATAATGTGTGACAGACAAGATGAGAGCTGACTGCAGGGAGCTCTTCTTATTTTCAAGCATATCATTGATCCTGCTTTGGAAAGCTTTAAATGTTTTTTGTTTTTTTTAAAGGCTTAATGTTGCACCTTTATTTTTAGTCATAAAGTGTAGAAACGTGGTCTCGATGACTCGTGATCACACATTCCCAAAGGCTCTATTAACAGAGTCACAGGTCCGCCAGTGTTTGAATATTCGTATAGTTAATATTAATTATGCGGTTTTATCTTAATAACTCTACATTTCGTAATCACCCCACATTATGTTTCCAAGCTTAAAATATCACGCGGCATGTTGACTAGTGAGGTGTTAATGAGTTAATGTTAAAGAAGGAAATAACATTCTCTTAATGAAGACATCTCCAATTTAAAATCCAGTTTTAAAAAAAACTAATGCCATGATGTACCCTAAAATATCTATTCCTAGTTTAGAATATGGGTTTCATGTATGCCAGAGCAAGCATTTCAGATTGCAGAAAATGCCATTTGTTGTTAGCATTTTCTGCAAAGTAGCATTTCTTCAAACTTTTATTTAAGACTCATTGTGGTTTACAGCTGAAATCTGTAACTCTTGTTTTATTAACTTTTATTTAAAGCTGTTATATCAATAATTAAGTGGATCAGATGACTAATGTGAATGGGACAGCTATGACCTGACACTGCAGTTTTCTTGGGCTTTTTAGTTTCTCAGTGTTTTGGTTTTACTGCCGGTAACTTTACTGTTTTAATTCAGCCTCATCACTTTTACAAGCCATGTCCCATCTGGATCAAACAGCTCTTTATAGTGAAAACCCTCTAATAAACCTACTGCATGCTACATGCCCAGCAGCAAACAGCAGGCAGAAGGAGTTAGCATAATGTAGCTGGTAAACATTTAGCAGGTAAAGAGCTCAGATCTTTTCCTCAGGCCCTGAAAGTTAATAGGAGAGTGAATTTTGGGCTTTAATGTGTTGGATGGCCATGACAATAACTGCTGGAAGCATTGACTGTATATATAGATGGACATCATGAGAGCTCCCCAAAAGTGAAGCCAAAACATCTCGATTGCCCCCTGGTGATGGGCTACAGTATAGGTCATAAACCCCTCCTCCTCAATGATATCAAGTAGGACATGGGCCAAACTACAAACTCAAAGTACACGTTAAATAAAATTTTTCCCAAAGATGGTTTCTGTCGTTTTAGGTAGTTCTTATCACGCTGGTGTATGTTCAAGTGTTCATTTTCCTGTTCTGTTTGGTTTTATTTAGTTATTTAATGCTAATTAAAATGGGGCGAAACGTCATCAAACGTTGACAGCTGAGCCTTGCTCGTGATTGGGTGGCCGGGTGTATGGGCGGGAACTCAATACTGCGGCTTCGCTGCCCAGTCGCTACTGCGCAGATTCTGGCTCCAAATGACGTTACCAGGGCAAGATAGCAGCACTCGTATCCGGGATATTTTGGCTTCATTTTTGTACAATGGGAGGAAGTGGAGACGCGTCGTCCATCTTTATTTATGCCAATGGCTGGAAGACATTAAAAAAAAATGTTAATGCTAATACATTAGCCATATCAACTTTGTACAGAGATAATAATGTCAATATTGGGTTTACAGCTTATTATGGTCCAAAAGTGGCCCAAAAAAATGAAAAAATGAATGCAGCTATAAAGATTTTAGAGCCTTAATTAATGTTTGTTAACACTCTGACTTAAATCGCTTGCTATAATTTTTTTTGGAATTTTCGGAATTTTTTTTTTGGAAAAGTCAGATAGTTGAAAATAAATAATTTATTCTATTCTTTTATTTTAAAACTTGACAAAATAAGCTAATAGTCCACAAACTAACTTTTCTCAGGAGCTTTCAGCTGCTTCTCATGGTCTTCATCATGGTCAGCAAACTTAGGCAGGCTTAGTGTCACAGACCAGAAAGCTAGTAAGTGGACCTTGAGTTACTGCTGAAATTGCATTTGATGCTCATAAAAGTGGTCATTGTTTTTTGCAAATAAGAGGTTTCAACATGAGTTGTCTGAGTTTCCAGTGATGTGCATATTAACAGCTTGACATTTACAGAGTGGTGAGCAGCTGTTTTAACTGCACTGACCCCAAACTGTAGAAGCTCAGCTCTATAAGGGAGAGCCCAAACTATGTTTGTCAGCTAAACAGGAGATTCACAGTCCGCCAGGTCACTGTGAAGCTTTTCTGCTCCTCTTCTAATGAAACTGTAAACCGACCCCTGGGGATCGCCTGCCAAGCCAATTGATTGCAATTTCACCTCCCCTGCAATTATAGGCTGCTGTAGATTACCCCCACTGTGGATATGCTTGTGCATGATTAGGTTCACTGTGATGAAAAGAAATAAAACAAAAAAAAAAACACTTCACGGTTGTATGCCTCTGTGCACCAGTCAAGTTGCAGTTTACATCCATTTCTGTCCGCATATAATATATGAGGTGAAGACTTTGAAGGAATTTAATTAAAGTATGTAATAGTAATAAGTGTTGTGAATAATTTCCAGTTTGAAACATGCTGTCTCTTTTATAGAGGAGTACAGAGGACTCATAGAGAGCTAGGTCACATGGTGCAACGACAATAACCTTGAGTTCAATATCAGCAGAACCAAAGAGCTTGTGTTGGACTACAATGCTTCAAATATGGATGTTGCTGCAAAGGAGCTACAAAATCTAAAATGCTTCACACACACATTCAATGCGGCAACACAGAAGATCTATACAATCAGCACAGCTTCAAGGTGAGCACTCAAGATTGGTGTCACCAATTCAGTATCTGACCAAATGTGAAATATGGTCACAATCTCCCCTTCTGAGTTATGGTGTTGAATAATGGCCAGAAAATATGTTTTTGCAAACATTATGATGTCACAGTGAGGCTGACCTTTTGGATATAAAATGTCATCACTTCATCAGTGTTTCCCATTAATTACCTAGGATGTGCTGGGTGGCCATAGTCTTATAATAACATTGAAGATCTCGTCATTGCTTCAGCAAAGCATCTCTCACTCTCATTCAGTTAGTCCCCTGGCCTACACTCTCTCTCACACACACAATCACACCCCTTCCTATCAAAGCAGGTGTCAATGTTTACAACTTCAGCTATCAGGTAAGCCTGTGTTTAATGTCAACAAATAAGTGACATTAAACGTTACGTGATGTGTTAGCTTGCAGCACGTCTTCTTCTTCTGCCTGTCTGATTAAGCTGGGCAGTACATCTGTTGGTCTGTCTGTGTTCTGTGACTTTGTGCAGACAAAAGTGAGAGTGAAATACAACTATTTTGTTTGATAACGCCAACGGGCAACAATGTTTATAAACTGGCACTTGGAAAAGATAACCGCGTCACACCTGAACACGTGTTCATATGCGCGTGGAAGTATTTTAGTCTCTCAGTCAAGGTTTAGTTACAACTGTGGACTAAAATGGAGAGCAGTGGATTTATGTTGACTACTGAGTATAGGCTTATGTTTACATTGTAAACTAGCCAAAGCCATTGTACAGCTATACTATCAGGCAGCAGAGCCAAAGCTCAGTGTTATACTTTTTACTTTCTACATTTTATATTTTCCACAATTTCTTATTTATGTTCATGTTATTTATGATCCTGGGGGACATGCCTCCAGACCCCCTTAGATGGTCCAAGGGCCACCCACCATAGTCTCACAAAATCTCACTGCTTCATCATTTCATCCATTTAGACATTTGTGTGAGATTTTGTCTTAATTCACGAATAAATTCTTGAGTTTTTGGCTGAAAACGTGTTTTGTGAGGTCACAGTGACCTTTGACCACCAAATTCTGATCAGTTCATCCCTGAGTCCAAGCGGACGTTTGTGCCGAAATTTGAAGAAATTCCCTCAAGGGATTCCGGAGACAGGCGTTCACAAGAATGTTGAGGGGCAACCGTACAAATCTGAATACACCTCCACTGCTTCCAACTTGCCCTCACAGCTGTGCCTGTAGTTCCTTTTCACTTTGCGAAAAGGTTAATGTGTTTTCCAAAAAGCAGCAGCGGTTTGCTGGGAGTTAAAATGTCTGATGGCAAATCAGATCCTGATCTGCTCTCTAGACCATATGCTGCAACATATGTTTCTCAGGCTTCTTGATAACGCTGATGCTTTGTGTTTTGTTTTGTTGCTGTCATCTCATCAGCTGGCCCCTTTATTCTCAGGACGAAAAATTTGTTGCATAACTTGGAGCAAACTCATTCCAATAACTGGATTGAATACATTAAGAAGCCATGAGGATCTATTTCTTGGAAACACAGCACTGCCTTTGACAAGCACCTGTACATTTGATTTGCAAGGCTCAAATTTAGCCATTGAAACACTTTGTGAAGAGCAGCGGGATCTGAAACAAAATTTTTCTTACATACTGGTAATTGTGAACGTTAGAAATGCATTGAAAAATTGTGGTCTTTGTAGGTTAGAAAGTGTTCTGTAACTGTAAGAACCTCGACTCAACATGGTGGCACACAAGTTACTAAAATAAGCCAGGTTCATTTTTCTGCAGGAGTGCTGAATGTTAGAGTGCTGGAGCCAATACAAGGCCTGAGTTTTGATACAAATACCATCTTAATACAATACTTAAAATACAATCTTTTTAATTCAGCAAGAATCATAAAATGTTAACGCTTTACTACCAATCGATCACTACGTGTAATATTGCTCGTGTGGTGAACTCACAAGCAATCATCACCCTATCCTTCAGTCTCTTTCAGCTATTTGACACAGTTAGCGCTTAGCTTTAGGCTGGAAGGAGTTGGTGGGGACCAAATCAGAGCTGAAAGGAGAGTGAGTATTGGATTCATTTTAGCCAGGTGACTCCAAATGTTGCTCTGTGTGAACTGGATGTTTGAATAGCCACTGAAGTGATAACCCCCCACCCCCCTCATCAAGAGGTGTCCTTCAGTCTGCTAAAAGCTAACCCACTATCAAACCGCTCCCTTTCAAAGTGCCACACCACCATCTGTATCAGATGGATTTCTTTTTGGAATGAAGATGCTGCTTCAGGAAATCACTTGTTTCCTTTTTGCAATCCACCCCTGCATAGGACCTTCACATGCCCAGCAAAGGCAATCGTTAAGAGCTCCTTTTTTCTGCTGCCATTAAGGTCTAATATATCAGTTGTGCAGTCAATTGTACTTGACAGGCAGCTTCTTGAACTTGAACTGGGTCATCTGGTGACAGATAACATGGCCTGTTTGTTCAATTTCCCCCTCTGCAATGGCATCGCTCTGAAGTGAGTTATTATAAATCACTGTGGATGCGTTCATCATGTATCTTGTCAGTGCCGGAGAGAGTGGTGCAGTGCTTTTGTGTGTGTGTGTGTGTGTGTGTGTGTGTGTGTGTGTGTGTGTGTGTGTGTGTGTGTGTGTGTGTGTGT